>JAUZNJ010064254.1:10067-27050 GCA_034780135.1 Jordanella pulchra
TTAATGTGCAGGTTTACAGTAAACTCATTTTAATACTTGAACTTTATGGGGAAAAAGTCGCTTCTTTTAGATCTGGTTTCTGTTCACAGACGATGTGTATCTCACCACCTAAGAGACCCTTAACTCTGCACAGCATAAACTAATTGGTAGTATTTAAGTAAACATGATTACAGCTGATTTTGCTGCGGTAGATTAAGCGTTAACATTAACACTAGACAAATTAGGGTTGAGGCTTTTGCTCTGTAAAGCGATGCTGCTGCTGTTGATCAGACTCCAGGAAAACAAAAAGGCGGAGAGGCTGCAGATGACCAGATTCTGGGTCTATAAATATATTTTCATGGTGCGAGTAAACAAAAGGCATCTGTGTCCCGACCGATGGCTGCAGAGCGGGCCGATGGAGACGTTCAGATATGAGTGGGTTGCTAAGGAACATGAATTCACACGTAGCCTGTTTTCCACCACAGCAGCTGCGCCTCTTTAGAGGCCGCTAATGCATTCATCTCAATCTGCCCGCCCTGCGACCACGTGCGCCCGCCGCATTCAGCCCGGGAATCCTGTGCCTCGTTGTCTCTGGTTAAGACAAAAGGCTTCAGTGGACCTTTTTTATTATTATTTTGGAGGCAGATTGAACGGTACACATGGTTACTGGGTAATTACCACATAAACCCGGCAGGACTAAGACAGGACACAAAGCAAGCTGTATTCTGGGACTGTTGGCACTGCGGTCTTATCAGGTCTCCACAGGACATCTGCTCCAGCCGCTGCGCTTGTTATTATCTGCTCATGGTCTGTTAAAATCAAGTAGTCCTCTGTGATAAGTAGAGCAAGGCTGGATCGATTCCACACAACTATAAACGCAACATCCACCATAATTTCACCTTGGCTCTTCCTACTGCGGCCATGTTTTTGTAGGCAAGCTGCTATAAAATCCCAGCTTTCCTCTTTAACACTTTAATAAAGGAAGAAATGTTATCTTTCATTAAATCTGTCTGATTTATGATCCACTTTTTGTTCTTTCCATAAGCAGCTATCCAAGTATGTGCTGAAATAGTTTGGCCAGGAGTTTGATCAACAAAAAAAAGCCGTTTGTTATGGGAAAGCCAAGTTCAACATTAGTTAATCTCAAAGCAGTTAAAACAGTTTTCCACAAAGAAATGATCCAAGCAAAAAGGAGACAAAACAGGTTGAAGGTAGCCTGAACACGCCTATATTCCAAGAAAGCAGCGTGAGGATTATTAAATATTCTACGAAATTATCTCAGAGCAATAATTGCTTTTCATGTCTGTACTTGGAGCGAGTTGAAAGAGAGAAACATCCATCATAGTTTTATAAATTTGCAATTTCACAAGCTTAGTCTAAAAGGAGTCAGAATAATTTAATATTATCATTTTTTATTTATTTTATTTGTGTGTAAAGTATATGGAAATGATGAACCCTGCTTAAGAAAAAAGTTTTTTTCACTTAACTATAATGGTCATAAAAAAAAAAAAACAGAGTTTTTTCAGAGTTAAAAAGAAAACTGGTGTTAACTTGAGATAAAAGCATAGAAAAACATCTATATAAAAGAATAGGACAATTTTAAAAGTATAAAAACATTAAACAATTATCTAAAAAGGTAAGAAAAAAATCTAAAAAATAAAAAAATGTATAAAAACAAAAAAAATTATCTAAAAAACAAAATATATATAAAATTATGTTGATAATTTATTTTTTTAATTTTTTTTAAATAAACTTTATCATCTGGTTTTCATCTTCTCAGCACATAAGCCTCTTTCTTTTCAGTAGCTGCTGCATTACAAGCTACCATTTCTAGGTTTTTGAGCATTTCTTCAAAAGATCATTTTGGGATTATTTTGTCATCTGAACCATCCTTTACTTTCTTTCTTTTTTTTGCTGTTTTAATACCGGGTTGATGATTTGTAGTAAAATGTAGCCTTCCTGGTGCAGATAACCTTTTTTTTTTCAGAACTAGAATTTAGTTTAAATATTTTAACCAGAAAGATACCAGTAACAGTTTGATCCTTAATGCTGAATTAAACTGAGTATTTTTATCCACTTTTACACTTTATTAAAAGGCCCAGTTTACTGGACTTATAAGGAAAAACATAAATAACTTTAAGGCGTGGATTTTGTTAGATGTCTTTGTTATTTTGGCCAAATAAGAACTTGAAACTATGGGTAGTTTTTTTTTTTTTTTAACAAAACAGCTAGTTTTCTAAATGTCGGTAGATTCTTTTATAATTGTCGCACTTAGAACATGTGGGAGTTTGTTTGTATTTGATACATTTGAAAGTAAAACTCAAACTCTGATGCTGAATATTTATTTCATATATAAAAGGTCTGTTTCCGTTCTGGTTGTTCTGCCTCAGACTCCCTCGGAGGCCCGTTCCCGTCCACGTCACATCGATGTCACCATAAACCCAAAAGATGTCTGCCGATCCAGTGTGCCAGCGTCGGTGGGCCGTTCCTGGTCAGCCCGCTCCTTTTCCATCCAAACACCAAGGGATCCCAGATAGTTATGGACCTGGCCCAGAAGAGCGTCAAGAGGCAGGCCAGTTTCTGCAACGCAATCACTTTCAGCAACAGACCCATTGCACTTTATGAGCAAGTCCGTCTGAAGGTATTTATATATCTTCATTTTTTACATGTTTGTGTTAAAAGTTTATAAGAGATGTCACATTATTACAAATGAATGTAACTCTCCTCTCAGATCACTAAAAAGCAGTGCTGTTGGAGTGGTGCTCTGCGTCTAGGCTTCACCTCTAAAGACCCGTCCAGGATCAACCCAGACAACCTGCCAAAGTACGCCTGCCCAGATCTGGTGTCCCAGAGCGGCTTCTGGGCCAAAGCCCTGCCTGAAGAGTTTGCTAACGAGGGGAACGTCATCGCCTTTTGGGTCGACAAGAAGGGAAGGGTTTTCTACCGCATTAACGAGTCCAGTCCCATGCTTTTCTTCAGCGGAGTCCGCACAGCTGAGCCCCTTTGGGCCTTGATCGATGTTTACGGTCTGACCCGCGGAGTGCAGCTTCTAGGTAAGACAATCAAAAACAGTTCACTAAAATTTTTTCTGCGTGTGTTCAAACCATCAACAAACCCTGACAGACGATGCTCTGTATGTAAGGAGGAGGAAGCCTTGGACTTCCCACCAAACTAGTTAGAGTAAAGGTTTGCTCTACAGCCAAGACTGACACCAGTCTAACTGGTTTTGAACAACTTTCCAGCTCTAGTGATGCAAGTGATGCTACAGCTGACTGTTGGATCAACAGGGTAAAATTGTAAATGCAGTGAAGAACTTGTAGTAACTGTTATAATTTAACGGTTCTCAATTGTTTTGGTCATAAAAACATTACATTTTTAAGAAACTCATCTGTGTAACTTAAGAGGGTCGGATCTGTCACTGAATAAGTCATGTGACCCAGAGCGTTACTCTACAGCAGTCTGAGCTCCTCTTAAACACCGGACCTACCTAAGCTAAACGATTAGCTAACAAGAAAGATGTGACATATATCAGGTTCTCTGATGTAGGATTTAATCCAGAGGGGTGAATGTTTGTCTTTACAAAGGACTGCATGACTTCTCAATCTGCTGGTCCAACGTGGTCTGCAAACAGATTATGAGACTGGTTCATTTTGCAACTTCGCAGTCAATTTGCAGGTGTATCGCCCCTAGTGGCTAAAAGGTACAAGGTGATGATTGAAAGGGATCTATGAATATTTGAACATGTTGGCCTAAAGATGGTGTATTTTAATAATCATTTAAAAATGCCATTTGGGATCCATAAAAACTCATAATTACTCCATAATCTATATGTCCATTGCTATATATTTTTATACCTTTGGAGGTCACTATTGTTTAACCTTTGCATTGCATGCTGGGAAGATGATGTGATTAGGTCTGACTAGAACCTACCAAGTAAACACAGGAAGGCTAACATCACCAGAGTTGTTTTTTTATCGTATGGCGTTTGACTGGTGTAAATCTAGACAATACCACACTGAGTCGCTGCCGCACAGATTTTAGGGCTCTGTTTACATGAGATATCTGTATGAGATATATCAGTAACACATCATTCTGATAGATCTAACAAGATATTTAGTTAGAGACCGGAGCTCTTTGTAGCATAGCTCTCCATCTGGGTTAGCATCTCCTAGCACTAGCCACACAAACACCAGGTTCTTCAGCGAACTCCTCCGTTTGTCACAGTATTTATTTAAATATGTCCACACCAAACAGCTTACAGTTTTTGTATTGTATTTACATCAAAAATAGTAAACTGTTTTTACAACTGATCGTGGATCCCTTTAAACAGAGCATCAACCAATATTAAAATTATGATAACAGTTTGACTCAATGTCAAACTATTAAAGTGTATGATTATGTAATAAAAAGGTCCCAATAAACGATAAGGGAACATTTTATAACATTTTATGAGTTCAAGGTATGATAGCTACAAATTTCACTCCTCCTGGCCAGTAAGCGGCGCTCTTGTGTTTGCCAGCTCTCCTTCTGTACTCTTTGTCAGCCAGTTTTAGGTCTGCTCATGCTAACTAAACATTCAGAATAAAAGCAGCAGCCTCTGTGTGGTTTTTGAGTCACTTTTGTTTCCATAAATAGGGACCAAACTTATTCCTATTGGTGCAGAATCCTTTCATGTCTTTGTTGGCATCAAAACCAAGAGGGAATAATTCTGTATTATGGACCCGTCAAAATTTATAAAGCAATTATTTATGTATGTTATATTTTTTTCCAGTAAAATCAATTCCTTTATTTTTACCACTCTTTATCTTTTGCAGATGCATGATTTAAAATCAAAAAATAGCTTTAATAAAAACTGCCCATCAATATTTATTAGCTAGTAGAGCCTCATTAAAAATGATGTTAACATGTTTCATAATGGATAAAAAGAGACAAGAAGGACCAATATATTTTTCTAATAACTTAATTCTATGTTGTTCTCTAGTTTTAAGGTTTGTGCTGAAAACCTTTTCTTGACCGGCTGCCCTGGATGAAAGAAAGGCTTAGCTGTGGGTTTTAATGCTAAATGTGGAGCGAGATAAAGTTTGCGGTGGTGTAAAATGCCCCAGGATCAGCTTCACATAAACCATAACACTTAAAAGACGCATGTTGGAAATACCTTCATTTTCATAAATCTGTAAAATCAAATTAAGAAGCAGGCATTTTTTCAGGGACCTTTAAATACAATCAAGAAATCTGAACAGGACATACTTAATTCCCATTACGTTTATCTTTTCTCTTCATACTATGTGTACACTGGAGGATATTTTCAGACAACCCCAATCCTTTGTGCTTTAGTTTTCAACATTTATCCAGTTTTCAAAGCATCTTTTTTCTCTTCTTTTGTTGACTGTTTCTGTTGCCTGTCGTTCTCTGGAAACCAGTCGTGTTTTCAGTAAAGCTTCCATGAAGCTGCAGAACACCACTGAGCTGTAGCTGACCGACATTCGACTTCAATGTTTACTCAGGACCAGCATATACATTAAATGCTGTCATCTCCTTTGCTGCTGTGAAATTGGATCAGGGGTCAAATTTTCTACAGACATTAGCTTTTTGCTGCAAGGTTTCTCTGTGTATCTAGGAGTCAAAAGCAGCTTAGAAACATAAAGTACCATGGAAAGTATTTCCCCCAGTTTCTGTTTTATCAATTTAGTTCAAAGTGATGCGTTTTAAATTGATTTTCTTTTTTTATTAGGCCACGTTTTTCTGATTTTCAAGGTATTTCAGCCTACTTCATGTTGCCAGACTGGTTCTGTTTATGCAGTTTTTAAATTCTATGTGTGAGGGTTAATCCCTGTAAATTTAGGATTTAATGAAGGAGATTATTTAGTTTTTACTCTGGATATTTTCTCTGATATTATGTTTGATTATCTGAAATGTTTGCGAGCAATGAAAGCAGAAAAAAGATCTGGCATTTCTAACGGGCACCTGCATCTCATCAAACATAGTCGGAAATTAGACGGCTCCTTTGTTTTCCAAAAAGAAGAAATTGTCAACTTGTTTTCATTTTTTTTAAACATCATTGGAAAAAAGGGCTAAATGAATCAAAACAGAAGAATGACAAGCAGTGTTGGGAAAGTTACTTTAAAAAGATGTCTAGTTATAGTTACTTCTCTCAGTTCCTGACTGTGTAACTAAGTCAAAGTAAGTCTTAACTACTTAAAAGTGACTGAGCAGCTATAATCTAAAATGTTGAAGAATTTCAACAGATTTCTGTTAATATATTTTGCATTAATTCACTCATTAAATAATTTATTAAAAGGATTACACTCCTGAAAACATTGAAAACTAATCTGCACTATTTTGGTGCCTGTGGTTGGAGTGAGTTGTAATACAATTACCTGGATGTGACAATGTTGTTTGTTAATGATAGAAGAACAACTAGGTAAAGTAGATATTTTGAATTTTAATTAAAGTAATGTTTTCTAGCAGTTTGTTAAAAATTAAATACGCTTGTTGATTAAAGTCATTTGTTCTGATGCTGTTACCACAGCAGATGATGTAGGCAGAAATCAAACTCTCCACAACAGACCTATAGAACAGATGCAGCATCTTTTCGCAAACACTGAAGGACTTTAGCCTCCTTGGGAAGTACATTCTGCTCTGTCCCTCCTAATAGACGGCTTCACAGTTGCGCCTTGTTTGTTGTCCAGATAAACACCAAAGTGTTTATACTCCACCACCTCCACTTCTTCTCCCATGATGTTAACAGGATTCAACTTGTTCCTGTTTGTTTTTAAAACTTACATCATCTCTCTCTTGGTTTATTCACATTCAGGATCATCTGGTCCTGAATGCGATCATTTCACACCATGCCAGCTCCCTGTACTCATCACAAGACTGCTGCACCCAATGACTGCAGAGTCGTCTGTGTTTTTCTGCAGATGACAGGACTCAGTCTGGTGCTGGAAGTCAGAGGTGTAGAGAGTAAACAGGCGTGGTGAGAGTACTGTCCCCTGTGGTGCTCCAGACGACTTGTTTAGTAGTCAGACTTTACAGTTTCACAAACTTTGGTCTCCTGCTCCATGTGAGGAGCATTCACCAGCTTACTTCATAAATCAGTTTGGTGATGTTTACAGGAAGTTCAAACCTCCTCTTTGCTCTATTATCTTTCCCATAAACCTAAAAGCACAACGAACAGAAGCGCTTGGACTGGTTTGACAGGAAACAGAGTCCAGTTTGGACATGTCTGTCCCAGTTTAAGCATTTTAACACTTTACAGCTTTCTTATGCTGATGAAAACATTTTATTAAGAATCAAGAGTAAAAGGCCCTTTATCATTTTTTCCTGAACATAAGGCGAAAAACAACGAGCAAACCTCTGTTTAGACGAGAGAAAGATTGTAAAAGAAGTGGCTGATGGGAACTGGCAGATGAGGCTTTCAGAGGCCCGTGTGTGTTTAAGTGCTCGTGTGCTGCATTGTTCTCACTGAATGGAGGCTGAGCTACAACCCAACTGCTAATTTACATAACGAGAGGGCTTCAGCGAATAAACAGGACGAGTAACCCAATCCAGCTTTCCAATCTAATTCAGTCTCCACGTTGGGAGGATTACCTAATCTACTAATGCAGTTTGATAAATATTCTCAACTAAAGCTGGAAACCGTTTTAATGCTAAGAAAACTGAGTAAAATTAGATGTTTCAGATACAGGGAATAAATATGTGTGTTTTTTTATCTGAAAATCTAAGGAAGATTAGATCTCTTCTGAGTGCTTTAGAAAGAAAAGGTGAAACTGAGGAATATGGCCTCAAATGTCAGAGCCGGAGGGCTTTTCCAAGGAAAGGTACACAGGGCATTACACATAGAAATGTGATACAAGACCTTATGAGGTTCATTTCCCAGAATCAAAGAGTGGTTAGGGCTGCTCTAGATGATGTAAGTCTATATCACTCCTTGGTAGCGTTTCGCTTCTCTGCACAGGCCCCTGTTTGTGGGGGCAGATGTCAGCTAGATGCCCCCCTGAGGGGGAAAAAAGTCCTTCTTTTCTGCAGACTGCCAAGCATATGGCCTGATTGTATAAATACAGTAGAAGGGGACTGGTTTTCTTCAGAATTGTGTTTGAAGCTGTTTTTTCTTTCAAGTAATGTACATTGCAGAGGTTTCAGGGTGAATATTTGGACTCAGCTGAAGGCTGTTTCTTTTGGGGTCATGCTGAAGCCATTGTTTGGAAATGTAATTAACAAAACGGTTTAAGATTAAGCTTTTCATCTTAGTTTTTTTCATCTTAATTAAGGCAATTGTGAGTGATTAACTTAAAGAAAAAAGCAGGCAATAACAAAGTCAAGCATAGGGGAAAGCTGTGAAAGAGCCATCATCTGCCATTGGTTTATTTCTACATTTACATCTAATTTTCATAATGCAACGTCCTTATGAGACAAAAGCTGTGATCTCAAAGTCTTCAGGTTCAGTTTGAATTAATAAATAAAAAACGCTTAAGATTTCTTCACTGAGGGAAAGAAGGTGAGAGTAGCAGCGCTGAAACCTAGGAAGGATATACCCATCCACGGAAATTAAAAGCATTTGAGATGAGCTCAGTTTGTTTGTGATCCACCACAGTAAGAACTAAATGCTTGTTAAAAAAACAAACAAAAAAAAGCTGTGGTTCAAAGGTTCAAAATTCTGGCAGTTAGCACGTCCCTTCAGTTAGTATGTCCCTTCAGTTAGCATGTCCCTTCAGTTAGTATGTCCCTTCAGTTAGCATGTCCCTTTAGTTAGCATGTCCCTTTAGTTAGCATGTCCCTTCAGTTAGCATGTCCCTTCAGTTAATATGTCCCTTTAGTTAGCATGTCCCTTAGTTAGCATGTCCCTTCAGTTAGCATGTCCCTTTAGTTAGCATGGCCCTTCAGTTAGCATGTCCCTTTAGTTAGCATGTCCCTTCAGTTAGCATGTCCCTTCAGTTAGTATGTCCCTTCAACCAAAATACTTCCTTTTAGTTTAGCAAGAGATGAATGCTGTGATTGTTCAATTCTTACTTTTCTCAACTCCAGCAGTTGAATCTACTTTTTAGGGTTTAACTGTATAGTAACAACAAAAAAGGAAAAAAACCCATGAAGTCGAAGCCAAGGCTAATTTGCGAAGCTCAACATGCAGGACGATCATGTGGAGAAACAAGTGCTTGATTTAATGCAATCTGCAGACATCAGCAGATGTTGGGTACTGATAGGACACGTACAAAGTAGAAATGCTGGGGAAAAACATATTTCCTCAGGCGGGAGTCTGGGGCTGCAAAAAGGGTTATGGTTTCATAAGGAGAATGAAGTTTTATGTAGATCAGAAACAAACAGGCTGTTACTAGTAGTTGATAAGGTTTTTGGACATGAAGTTATGCAACACATCCCTACCATCACAAAGCCTCCTGCTTTAAGAAACATAACAGAGAAAAAGTAGCTCTGATACTGAACTAGGTCACAAAGAATCAAAGGTTTTTAAACTACAAACACTATGAATGTGTTTTGTTTGGCTATTTCAACAATTTTAAAACATTTAAACAGGCATTATATCAGACCTTAACATCATTTAGGACTATTTGTTGGCTGCTATCACTGCACCAGTGGAAGAAAGTCTGATGGAAAGAAACTTGCACATTATAAACCACATTATCAATGGGCTTTGTATAGAAATTTCAAAGGACTTCTGTTTATAATAAACTATTATACTAATCAGGAAAAACATTATGCCCACATGCCTATTAATGTGTCTCTTTTTTCCTGTCCTGTCAAAACAACATTGACCTAAAGGGTTCTACTCCAGTAGACCCCTAAATAGTCTTCTGTGGTATCAGGCACCAAGATCCCTTTTCTTTAGTCTTACAAACTGTGTAATGAGGCCTTCAAGTGTTGGAGTTGTTTGGACAGTGCATCCCATTGATGCCAGATTGAGCTTAGATCTGGGGGATTTGCAGGTCAGACCTCAAGCTGGTGGTTATTCTCCTCATACCATTCCTGAACCATTTTGCCTTTTTAGGGAGAGAGCCTTATCCTTCTTAAATAGAGCGAAGGTTTCCCTTGTAAGGCTTCTAAAACATGGAAAAAAATCTCCCTTTTCCGTCTTATACATCTCACATGATACAAGGTAAAGAAATAATCCTTTAACAGTCACTGGTCATAATATTATGCTCTGTGTATCATCTAAGTGCAAAGCATTTGTGTTTTGTTCATTAGTGATGCATTTGACCAGTGGGATGAACTGTGGATGCCTTTGAAAGAGATGCTACTGGAGACAGTGAGGCTCAGACACTAATACTATTTATTGAGTTGAACTGATAAATATTCATTATCAAAATCTGATAATAATAATCAAAATATGTTTTTCACACGTGTTCCTTGATCTGGTGTTCCTCTGTAGTTGATGAATCATTTACCTGCCGTCCTTCAAAGCGTTTAATGACTAGTTCAACATGGCAGGAGTAAATAAGTTGAAAATTTCCAATTAACTTTGAAAATTAGCTTTTTGTGATGAGTAAAAAGTTATGATTACTTCAAAAATAACATATTCTTTGTTATGTTTTTCACCCATAGAGATGACCATTTTTTTCACTTGTGCATTACATGTTGGGTTGATGATCCGGTTCTGTCTTATTAGACCAGAGCCTACAGAGTAAACACAGGAAGGCTAACATTAGCAGAGTTATTTTTTTATCGTATTGTTTTTGACTAAATTTGTTCCTCCTCATCTTCATCAACTCTTTTGATTTTCACATTCTCATCAAGTTTAACATGCTCCAGTTCAAAGTAAAAAGGTTTAACGTTACTAATTGCTGTTAGGGCTGAAAGGAGCTAGCGCTGCAAGACCTAGCATATGTCGTTTACCAAGAATGCCTTGCAACGTAAAACAATATGAGGACGTCTGTGTGACGGCATTTTATTTAAATTCATTAAAATTAAATAGCTTACAGTACTTTTACTCAATTTCTTCCCATCAAAAATAAATATTTGTCAGAAAAGTGTAATGCTAAAGCTAATCATGGATAATTTTAAGGCAGTTCTGAGGTCAGTGAAGGAAAAACACAGATGGGCGACACTTCTAATGTGTTTGATGTCGAACGACTGAAGCAGGAGCAGAAACTTCTCAGGAGTCATTGGAGGGATTTATTATATTTGACAGGAGCTCATCGGAGGGGAGTTGGGAGGCACTGATTTGATTTAGTTCTTTTACACCTCTGCAAGCCGCAGTTAGAAAAAAAAACCTCAGATAGTGAGGAGAGGTATCCATGCAGAGCATTTATTTCTGCTGTATCCTGCCTTGCTGTGACAAGTTTGGGTTGTTTTAAATATATAGCCATGCCTCTAAAAGTGTCAGGTGTGGGAACCTCTCAGTCGCCTCGGGTACCTGGTGATTGATTATACTTTACCTTAAATGGGGCAAATCAGATATTGTGGCTGTTGAAAGCAGAGTGTTTTGGACCGACTGAAGCTGTCCCCGCAAGCTTGAAATCCTCCAAGCCACAAAGGTCGTTTAATATATCGTGTTCCCTGGGTTAGCTGTCACTCTCACACACACACTCGTGCACACAGCAGGACTTCGCTCGACACAGGGAGCGAGGTTGAGCAACTGAGTAATTCCAGCTGTTGTGAAGCCTGCAGGACTCAGATTGCATGAGTCAGTCACAGCGGAGGTTTAATCAAAAAGGGCGGTCTCTGCGTGGGTCTGTCCTGGAGGACGATGGGATGAAGGTTGATTGGAAAGCCTCAGGGCTGCAAACACCTCTCCACCAGGCCGACTCCGGGTGGAAACAGGTCTAATCCAGCTGTCACCACGACGAAGCTGGTGCAGTTAATTTGGTTCATACAACAAAACACGATGTCTGGGAGGAGAGGCAATCTCTGTCCCCTATCAGGAATGCTGACGTTCTGGTGTTTGGTAGAAACATCAAAGAGCAGCTGCAGAGCTTTTCCGTCAGGATCGGATTATGCTGTTAGTTCCTAACGGGGAGAATAACATCTCATTAAGTCATCTGAGAGCTGAAATTCACTGTCGCTCTAATAGATTGATATAGTAGATCTTCATGCTGCTAAATCAGCCTTACATCCTTTGTATTATTTGCTGTTTATCTGTTTTCTACTCTCTGTGTTATAACACGGAGAAAGCAGCAGGGTGCAGACTCGGCGAGGATGCCCCGTAGCGCTGATGCGTTCAGTGAAACGATTATGGAAAATTTTTAGTTCTATTATTATTGCAAGCAAACAAAATATTTTGTAAATAGAGCTTGGAGAAAACAAGAACATAAAAAAATGCAATCTAAATATTACATAAAAAATGTCAACATTTCCTTTTATTTCTTAATTAAAAAAACTTTAAGAGTAACTTTGCTATTTTCTATGATTATATTTTTTAAGTAACTGTATTTCTTTTAATTTTACCATTGTTATTTTTTTCAAAAAAGTTTTTTCACTTGAATTTATTTTAATTTATAATTTTCAAATTTCACTTTTACAAATTTCTCTTTGGTGCGTTCACACCAAACACGTTTGTCCCTCACCCACCAGTGAGGGGCAAACGTGAGCACCTAGAGCCCGGCACCTGGAGGGCCAAACCCCAGTGGGGGCAGTCCTTGAGGGGCCCAACCCTAGAGGCCATAGTGCAGAGGCAGCGAGCCCGTGAGCTCCGCCGGTGGCTGGTCACACTCAAGGCGGACCTGGGTGAGAACCAAAGGGTTCGAGGTCTGGGAACGCACACCCCCATCCCTCACCGGGGACCCAACAGGAGCAGGAGGCCCCGGCCACAGGTACCAGGAGTAGGACAGCGCCCCCTGAGGATGATGCTGAGCTAATGAGCCTTTCAGTGTGCAGCAAATACACAAAAGAAAACAGACAAGATTAATTTATCATCGGCTCAATCTATGAAACTGTAGAGCATCTGTGCAAACAAACGTAGTAAATGCCACATTCTGTGGATGTCCATGTTTCAGGTTCAATCGAAACAACACCTGCCACAGATGAACGTATCAACACAAACACATAAAGGTGAAAATATTGTTCTGCAGGGATGTTTTTTTTTTGTTATCAGGATGCTATGTGAAACCACTGCTCTTGCTGTGTGCACCACAGTTGGTATGAATGCACCATTAAAATGTTTTCTTTTGTTTTTTAAAGAAGGCTTTTGCCTCTTTAGCTTATTCAGACAAGAATGCATCAGAAGTTGATTATGAGCCTAATTCTTGCTGTAAATCAATTTATGTTAGCAACAAGCTACAGTAAAAAAAAGTACAAAAAACAACTAATAACACGTACATACTGTGTGTATTTAATAAAAAAAAGTGTTTAGGCTCTGTGCTGAAAACATACGTTTTTAGTTAAAAGTCAAATGAAACAAAGAGAATTTAAATGAAACTAGTTTTTAAACTTTTATTCAGTCATTTTAAGTCTGTGTCCATCTGAAATCTGCTGCCATCCAGTCATGTGAGGTGACAGAAATCCAGCACAGAGTTTCCCACCTTAGATTAATACAAGCTCAGTGTTTGGTTTGGCAGGGATGACCCCCGCTCCTAATGGCAGCAGGCTTCACAAAGGCCCTCCAATAAAAACACACGAAGATGAAAATGTGGCATTTTCTTCTGGGAGGGGGTAGCTTGAGGAAATGTAGGGTTGTAAAAACCTCAACACATCAAACGAAAGAAATCTAACAGATTTGTAATTCTTGGCCCGGGAAAGATTTATGGTGGGAAAGCTCAAAAACAAGGATGAGTCATCAGAATTTGTATTATTTGGCTTTAAGAGTCGGTTTTAAATTACTTTAAATGACTATGACTGTTATACGTGGGTAACCATGGTAACTAATGAGCAATTAGTTGCTGTTTTTCTGTGTTTCAATATTTCTTTGTGATTAAAAGAAGCGATTTCAATGGGGCGATCCTTGAAACCATCCATCCTGCCAGGCTGGGAATGCTTCACGTAGGAAAATCAGAACCCTCAGTTTTAATAGAACCTGATTAAAAGTCATTAGGAGTCCTTAATACGGTATAAATAATCTTTTTGTGACTTAGTTCTGGAATGAGGGGTGGCCGGCAGCATGCCGGTTCATAAACGCCGTTCTAAATTTAGCCAGCCGCTCTGGTCCTGTACTGAGATTGGTATCAGAGGATCTCTGATAATCCTCACGAGGAAATTGATTTTCAGCAGCTGCTCTGGATGGTTGAAGTTCTTCAATTAGATTTGAAAAGAAGAAATTAAAATGATTAGAAAGTTTTATGACTAGATCATCTGCGTAGATGGGTGACTGTACGGACTGTTGGAAGAGGTTCAGAGTGAAGGAGGATAGAGAGGCGTTCCACAACAACAAAGACCTAGCAGTGAACAATAAATCAGCTTCAGCAAACATTGTTTATTTAATAAACTCAAATTTTGATAAACAATTATTTTCCGTAAAATTGACATATTATCTGTTTACAATAAATCAAACACATGTCAAAAATATATACCTGAAAAATACTTTGCTCATGACATTGTTCGTTTTAAATACAGAAATTATGATAAAACCAGTTTAGTCGTGTCACAGGTCATAATTTCCAGCTGCCGTTGTTAAACGAAAGCCTATATTTCAGTCAAAGTAAACATTTTATACCAGATTGAAAGAAAACATCATATTCCTCATAGTGATATTCCCAGGTGTTTTATTTTTATACGTTCAGTGGACCTAGAGAGAGCAATATGTAAAGTAAAAGTTTGTTTTTTTCTCAAATAAAAAATACCATATTTTTAACATAATAGTGTCATAATTTAAAACTCTACCTGCTACTTTTCACAAAGAAATGTGATTATGTTGCCATAAAGTTGCGGTAAAATTAATAGTATTGTTTAGTACAACATTGAACTGTCACTGTCAATTAAAGGTTTATTGTTTATTTAGTTTACAGATGTTTTATGTCATAATTTTACGCTAATTGTCAGTGAATTTGATCCACGTTTTGTTGTATATCTGCCTTAATCTGAGGTTTGAGTCAGAAATAATATTGAGGAGCTTAGAAACTAGAAAGTTGACAAAAACATTAAATCAAGAAAGAAACTTAAGTATATTTCAATTAAAAAGTAGCATTATTGAATTGGCCTTTTCAACTTTTTTAATATCATTTTTTATGTTTTCAAATGTAATTTTATTTATATTATTCTCTCAAAAAAATAAATAAATACAGGATTTTATGTCGTCCAAGTTTTGTTAATCCAAATTTCTGTCTTCCAGGTAGAGCGTTAGTGATGTCGGTCTTTTTTAAATAGTATTTTCCAGATCAGATTCTCTTCATTTCTGGGGGCGGGCTTTCCTCCAGAGTGACAAGGGAAGACGCATTTCTATTGGTCTGCTGGACCAACAGAAACAACATTTTTATTGGTCTGTGTGGGAATTCAGAGTGAGGTTTTGTACTGGATTGAGGTGAACAGAAAATTATCTGCAAAACGCAATTTATGAAGGAAATGCAAATTGTTAAAACTCAATCTAAAAAACTGAAATTTAAAAAAATAAGAAAGTATAAAATGTGAAAAAAATGAATTTGAACGTATGAAATCTGTACAAAATAAAAGTACGTGAAATAAAGAAATCTAATATAAACTTTAGTATAAATGAAAAAAAAAAAAACATCAAAGTTTTATTTCTGGATTGAATTTTATTGCCCAATAAAAGAAGAAGAATCACTCCATAGATTGGTACCATAAAAGGGCAGCAGGCCTTTTCACACTGAGCAGTCTTTTAGGGGATTTTTTTGTTTGGGCTGAGTTGCCACGGCAGCACGCTCTTTTTTTTTTCATTAGTCTCCAGATTGGGTCTAGGCAGAAACATCCAACACAAAGACCCTTCTGAATTCCTCCTTTCCTTTCTTCCATCTCTCTGTTTGCTCCAGTTTTATCTGTGCACTGCAAAAGCTCCCCGGATATCCTGCTTTACCTTCTGCCTTCTCACTTAATCCCATCTGAACACTTCCCTTTACATCTGCACACACTTTCCTCATGTCCTCTCCTTTCCTGCCCTATCTGGCTGAGATCACTCTTTTCTCTGCAGACATCAGATGAAACCCGCTAGAGGCGGATAAAGATAAAACTCCAGGAGATAGACTCTGAGAGTGAGAGAGAGTAAATCCCCTCCAAACCCCTAGCCGCTCTCAAACAGCAGCTCAGACCCCTGGCACGTTCTGTCTGCTCAGACTCTCAGAGCCACTAAATCCAGCCTTCCTCTCCCTCCGTCCAGCATGAACTAACCTGCTCCACTGCTATTCCCCTATTTAAAAAAATTTGAGCATCAGCCAGAGCCTCTGCAGGCCAAAATAGACACGCCGCTCCACCCAAAAAGTCCCTGTTGTCCATGTATTTGCTACGGATTAACCCAACAGGTGCCTAATTACTGTAATCATGAAAGGCTCGCAGCAGAAACAGAAAAAAAAAACCCTGACTGACTGCGCTTTGTTGGGGTTTAAAGCAGAATTGCATGTAGAATGAGCACAGTGAGCATTTCAAGTAGCTCCTAGAGATTGTGTCCCTCGCGAATGAGATCAAGCATCTGCGAGTGTTTAGATTTGAAAGGGACCAATAGGACCAAAGGGATTGTATCGGCTAAAAAGGCAGGTGCAGGGGCGATAAGCAGGGAGCAGCTGGTGAGGTCATACACGTGCAAACCGTGCACGAGCGCCCGGTAAACGTTCTGCAGCTACCCGAGCAGAGAGGAAGGGTTCAGTGCTTGTAAAGTAAGCATCCCCTCCTGCCTTAGAAAGACAAACGAGGTTTGAAATGACCTTCCTTTGAAAGAGGGGAAAAAAGATAAAGGAAGAGATGTAAGGAGCAGAAAACCTCACAGAATGTTTTGAAAAATAGAAAAGGCCATTTTATCGTTTGGTTTGTTTTTTTCCTGAGTGGGACACAGAGACGATGTGTGGCTTTTTGGAGACGGCAGCGCTGGACCTCTCCATCAGAGACGTCCTCTTCCCATCAGATGTCATCATCCTACATCCAGTCCCCGCCGTTGGCCTCTGACTAACTATATATATA
>JAUZNJ010064265.1:0-25520 GCA_034780135.1 Jordanella pulchra
CCACTCTGACGACCTACTTAACGACCCATCAGAGTCACCTTTTGTTTCTTCTCTCCCCCTTACATAACTTTTGGTCAAACCTACAGTATATTTATCTCTGTTTTCTCCTGCATCAGTCAGAACTGATGAAATCTCTTGGATGAGAGGCGAAAAGTCTTAAAGAAAACTACAAGTCCAGTCGCCTAAACTGAACTTTCCTAGCTTGACCATGACCTGGATGACTGAGAACCTTCACTGATATGTAAACATGGAATAAAAAACCTAGAAGGTATGAAAATATGATGTAAAAACAAACGAAATATTAAAAACAGTAAAACCAAATAAAACAAATAAGGTAAAACCATACATATATTATATTTTCTTTATAACTTTACTAAACTGTTTGATAAAAAAATTCTGCAAAGATTGGTTGAATCGGATTTATCCATGAAGGCGTCTCGCCTTGACGTCACTGGTAGAACATGAGCTACGGATCGGGGAGTGGGCCAAACTCTATCAGGCGAACAGAACGCGCTGCTGCTCCTGGTCTCGGTCTCATCGCTCTAATTTAACCCATTCATTTATTCTTTAATTCACTCTGGGGTATGTACACGTTTATTGGTGGCTTTTAAATGTTTTGATGAGAAATGCTGCCTCAGGGATTTTATTCTAGCCCATGATGGAAAGCGTTTATTAACGTCATGCGTCATAAATGTGCAGCAAAATATTGCCTTAAAAAACTCTAAGCACGAATAGAAAAACGCATGTTGTTGGGTTGAAGTTGGACATTTTGTCGCCAGCTCTTTTTTTTTATAGATGCAGACTCTCTCCTTTAAAAATGTTTTTATTTTTATTTATTTATGTTTTATTTGTTTTGTTTATTAACATTTAATCCATTAAGGTTGGATATAAGAACAACCAAAGTGAAGCATTGTCTTGTTTGGCGAAGGGAGAATTTATTACAGGAACCATTTTTCTTTTTTTTTTTTTTCCATCTAAAGCAGACAAGGATATGAAACCACCTGTGGAGATTTCATCATCATCTTTCTAATACTCCCTTTAGGATCTCTTATATTGAAGTTCAAAATCGGTTGAACAAAATGTTTTTCATTACTAATTGTTAGGTAGGTAAAAGTGCCAATGCCATCTGACCCGAAAGATAAAGTGGAATTGTAATTACTTGTTGGTGTCTAAAAATATACAAAAGTTGTCTATTTTCTTTAATGTTATTATTTTCATAGCGTACTATCTTACATTTCTTTGTGTTGGTTACAGACTGCACTTGTTCACTATCTTAGTTATCCAGTTTCCAGCCAACCCTTCAGACTCAAGAGGTTGTTTTTCTCATGTGACTAAAAAGTCTGTGTTTTATTTTATGTTGTATATTAACAAACGTAACTTATTTCTTACAGATCTTCTTTGCTAATGTTTTGCAGCTTTTGATTCTGTCATTCCTCATCATGTCTAAAGGCACGGTGGTTCTAGCCTACAGTGGTGGACTGGACACGTCCTGCATCCTGGTGTGGCTCAAGGAGCAGGGCTACGACGTCATCGCATACTTGGTGAGATTTAACAGCAGGTGTGAGCCCAACGTGTGGGCCCAGCTGTCATCCAACTGCTTTCACATGTCAAGTATCTCTGAGATTTTACGGTCTGCTGCTTATGCACTTTGTCACTGCATACAGAAGTTGACTGTAGTCACATCTCCAAAAAAAAAACAACAGTGCTGATTATCTATAGTGACAGGATTTGGTTCTATTATGTCTGACTAAATCTGGATGGCTTTACTGTTTGCCCCCAGGGTGACTAAGAACTGCAATGCAGGCAGATTTTCTCGCTGAACTTCACTCATTTGTTTTATGCTTTGCTAAATGGGGGTGGGAGGTGGTCAGCATAGCACAGGGTGCAGAAGGGCAAATCTTTTGTGCTCTTAAGAAACTCGAAATGTGTTAGACTCTTTTTTAAATCAGTCGACTAGTATAAAAAAGATAGATTGATTTATTATATTTATATAGTACTTTAAAAAGACCATCTTAAAGGCGACAGAAGCACTAAACAGTAAGATCGTATGAAAAGAAACAAGCATAGTTCAGAAAAAGATAAAAATGAAAACCAGAGTGACAATCCCCATGCTATGCGACATTAAAATCCGGCCTGAAAAAAAGGTCTTAAGCTAGAATAAATTAAAAAAAAAAGGTAGGGAGTCGGTTCCAAAGTCTGGATGACTAATCCTTAAACAGAATAATAGAAAACTCAATAGATCATCAACTATTGGGAAGAAATGAGTTAAAATTGGATCATGTTTTTTAAAGTTTTTATTTAACATAATAATTTACTTAATCAATGTTTTATGTGAGTGTTTATATCAAGTAAACAGAAAGGACTAAAAGTGGTAGTTTTAAATGAGGAAAAATGTCTCACTGCCAAGGAGGCATCTAATTGGTGGCGACACAATCACTGAGCAATAAATGAAGGTGTGCCTTGCTGTAATTTAGCTTTTTTATCTCTTTTTGCCCTCTGTGTGCTGCATCTGTCCCATAATAAGCTGCTGGAGTTTACATTTTCCTAAAGAAGTCTTTAAAAGGGATAAATAAAGTGTTTATTGTTCGTCAAGTCTAAGTCTGTTGTAAGTCCCTTCATGAGGAAGTTCTGGCATCAATAGAAAGTTTTAAAGATAGTTTATGTCACCTTTTCTTGCAAGTGTCCCCGTTCTGTTAAATTCATCCAAGCATATGTTTGTGAAAATCAACATGATGTCTAAATTTACCCTGCTGCTCTCTTTGCTTAATTGATGACTATTCTTCTTTACATAATTGGGATTTAGGCTGAAAAGTGAGAATACCCCCCCCCCTCTAACATCCACAATATAAAACCAGAACAACATCCCAGAGAGAACAGAAATGCTGATAGATAGGGTGGAGTTCATATGGGTTGAAACTAACTGGATATTTTCATATCCTTTGGAGTTGCCCTAAGCTGCATTCTTATTGGAGGAAAGTTAACAGGATGTGGAAGAAGGTTATTGGGGCCAAAATTGATTTGAGATTTGAGACTCTGTGCTTAGACAAACTGTCTAACTGTGTGATGGGGTTTTAGAAGACATATATTCTTAATATAATGCTAACTGCCAGCAAAAAAAGCAATCACTTGGAATTGATTGACTGATAATCCACCTACGCTGCCAGACTGGATTAATATCGTTTGAAGACGTTGTCCCAATTGAAGAATTAACATTTGCACTGAAAGTGGAACAAGATAGATTTGAAAAATGTTGGTTGACCTTCATGCGTGACACCCTCTGTTCCTTAGCTACTGTTTGATTTGTTTCATTGTATTGAAACATTGTTTCAATACGCCTGTTTCTCCTTTTATTATGTTGTTTTTTTCTTTTTTATAGCCTTTTTCTTAGCAGTTTTTCCTTACTTTTCTTAGCTAAGGGAGAGAAAGGGAGGAAGGGATAAAGGGATCAAAAGGAAGGAAGGGAAAGAGAGAGGCAGAAGAAAAGAGCAAGGAGGGAGGGAGGGAAGAAATGAGAGAAAAGGGAAATAAAAAATATGGGATATTGGATTTTTGACAACCATATGGAAAGATGTGATGTTTCTGCTGTAGAAACCATTGATGAGTGACCTGGTGGGTTTTGGTAGTAAAAGCTGTGATCATGTAAAACACTCTCTTCATGTTATTATTAAATAAAATAGAATTTAAAGAATGTGCCCCCTCTGTATCAAGACTTTTCGCAACATGTTTATCATGTCTCTGTTGCATGTTTGGAATTGTATTTAACATTTTATTTATTCAATCATTTTTTGTTTTAAGTTTGATTGTCTCATTCCAGGCCAATATCGGACAAGATGAGGATTTTGAAGCTGCTCGGAAAAAATCAGAAAGCCTTGGAGCAAAGAAGGTAAGAGAGTAAATATGAGAGGCTTATTAAGGTTTGATTCTTTTCAGGGTTTTATTTCTCATTCGTATTAAAGTTTTTTTTACGTGCCAAAGTATTCCAGTAACATACATTTCAGTCTTATTTTGTTTTTTAATGTACTTTTTTAACCACAAAAACTCGGCAATCTGCATATAAAACTCTTTATATATAAAGAAAAAAGTATCAGTGTTATGTTTTGTATCAATAACCAGGTTTTCATTGAGGACTTACGCAAACAGTTTGTGGAGGACTTCATCTGGCCGTCGGTTCAGGCCAACGCGGTCTACGAGGACCGATACCTTCTGGGGACGGCCATAGCGAGGCCCTGCATTGCCCGTCGTCAGGTTGAGATTGCACGCAAAGAAGGGGCTCAGTTTGTGTCTCATGGGGCCACTGGAAAGGTAAAAGTTCTCTTCTCAAAACAAACTAGACAACTAGGTCGCTGCTCTGTTTGGGACACGTGTTTTCAAGGTTGAATATTAACCGTTCAGAAAGTTACAGTTTTCCGTGATCAAGTCACCTATTCAGTAGAGAGCAGAGGTTTCCTTTGAATTAACATTTGTTCTTTCTGGATGTGTCCGCATCATAATAAAAAAAAAACACAATTTTTTAAAAACATCTGGATGTGTCATATGATCCCAATGATCCCGTTTTGTTTTTGTTTTTTTATGAAGATAAAACATCTTTTTAATTTCTTGGCAGACTTATTCATTCTCAGTATGCAGGCTACCACCAAACAGGTATCCGTCTCTATTTCACTCTTTACCTCATTAGAAATAATGAGGCATGTTTAGAACTGCCAACAATTTGCAGGTGCAGACATGTTTTTGTTTGCTGAAATGGCGCCTGGAACACATAGAGTTAGTCACAGATAAGCAGATAAGGACAAATCACCTAAATAAAAACTCAAAGTTTGCCCATCTCTGGGGAGGAAAGCTGGAGTTAACATAGGTGTCTAGACACACTTGTTATGATAATGCTGCTGTTATGTAAGACGGGTTGGAAATAATAATTGCTTTGAAACAAATGTATATATATTTTTTTAATTTGGAGTTGTCAAACAATTTCCTAAAGGTTTATCTCTTATATTTTTTTATATAATTTCTCATTTGAAATGTTTGGAAGATAATTCTTTTTATTTTTCATCTATGGTGTAAAGCATTTTCAGACCAGTAGATGGCGCCAAATACTGCTTCATAATATTCAGTTTTGAACTTAAAACTCTGAAGTATTCCACATCTGGTTTTGACTTGTAAGTAGTTTTTTTTGTCTAATCTTAAATGATCCAGCTGCTTGTTTTTTGTTTTGTTTCTTTTTTAAATATCCAAACAGGTAAAGTCAGCTCATAAAATAATCAGTATCGGGCTCTTCACAGCAAACAGGAAACATCACTAATTTACTTCAGTGAGTTCTAGAGCTAAATTGCAGAGCAACAGAAGGTATTATACCTTTTTTGCACTGTCTTATAAAATAATTTAAACTTGAACAATTTATAAAACTAACATTTAATTTGAGTCCAATCATTAATCCCTCCATCATCTATCGATCTCCAGGAGACATCGGGTGAGAAGTGAGGTACACTGAGAACAAGTCACCAGTCCATCACAGCCCAACATTAAGACAAAGAGTAAACAACCATACACTTATACCCAGTAATCCACAATTTCATGTTTCCCTGAGGTCTAAATATAATGTGACACATAAGCCCATTTAATAACAAACATGGTTAAACAGATGTGCGTTAATCTTTCAAAGTTAGGAAATGACCACAACAATTGTTATTTACAGGTCCAGGTCAGAACACTAATCAAAAGGTTTGGTGTTTTTCTTTTTTTTTTTTCTTAAACTCAAACTATGACAAAACAAGGATGGATGAAGGATCAACTTCATCCTGATGCCATTAAATGTGAGCAGAGTGTTAAAGGAGGGGAAAACTTCTCTTCTGCTGACAGTTAAAGAAATGCAGCTAAGAGGGGCTTCATGGGGTCACCCAGTCTCCATGGAAACAATTTCAGGCTACATATCTTACATGCTAACAAGGCGTTTTGGAGCAGTGCATTAAAAAATGTAGATTCTGTCCCACTATCACAAATGTAAACATGTACAGCTTGCTAACGTCTTCTGTGAGAGGATGTTCTACCACGACCTGTTGATAGAAGGAACAGAGGGATTTTAATTTAAAACCTACATTTTCTAATGTGTGTTTCTGTGAAGTGTCGTTTCTGAATTCTGGTAATCATATTTAAGCAGGATTTTCTAAAACTTTCCAGGTTGAGGTAAGCCTTCTGTATTAAAAGATGAAATACTTCTTTTAACTCTTACCAGCTGTGCCAAGAGTTTAAATGTAGATAGCACAGCACTATAGTTTTTTCTTTTTGATATAATAACATTTTATTGATTTTAAATTGTTATATTACTGTGATTTTTGAGGAACTTAAAGTTATTGTTACTTGTTCCCATCAAGTTTATGTTTGATTTGATTATTTAACTATTAATTGTTTAAAACTAAGCATTCAATCAACTGAAAGAAATCACATTCATTGTTTCTGTTTTATTTTATTATATTGATTAAATACAAACCAGACAATGAAATATATTGAATAAAAATATACTGAGGACAGTTATCCCACAGTCCTAACTTAATCAGTTTTCCACCTTTTAAGGGAAACGACCAGATACGCTTTGAGCTCTCGTGCTACGCTCTATACCCAGAGGTTAAGGTTGGTTTGCTGCTTTTTCATTATTAATTTGAATAAATTGGCCTCTAAAATAATATCATTGCAGCTGTATGTTTGTGTGTTTGTGTTGATCAGATTATTGCACCGTGGAGGATCCCTGAATTTTATAATCGCTTCAAAGGCAGAACAGATCTGATGGAATATGCACAGGTAGAGTGAGGATACAGGATCACTATTTTTATTTTAATAATAATCTTTCACTTTAGGGAATCTTGTTTTGTTGTTTTTTTTTTTGTTTTTGAATCTAAATGTCAAACTTTACTGTTTACAACAGGTGAAAGTTGTAATTATAGTTAATGTACCTTTAAAGTCATAATAGTTTTGTCCACTAGAGGGCAATCAAGATGTTTTTAGTAAACTTTTTTTTCCTGCTGGTCCCTGGCCTTAGGGGAAATAATGCTGCTTTGAAATTATGCTTTCTTTGTTTTCTTTTGTTTTACAAGCATACCAGAACATCTGGTCATTTTTTTCTCTCTCTTTTTCGGCCTCGAGGAGGCCTAGAGGAGTTTAAGGAAATGGATGTGGGTTTCAAATCTTGCAGTGAATCAAGTCTTTTCAGGACCTTTTCACAGATGTGTGTTTCATGTCCATCTTGTGACCTCAAGGTGCTTTTTGACCTGTAGCATAGCAGGATAATTATTTTGGCTTTGTCTTATTATAGAAACATGGCATCCCAGTGCCAGTCACCCCTCGTGCCCCCTGGAGCATGGATGCCAATCTCATGCATATCAGGTGAGTGTGACTATGTGGGGCACACTGTTCAAATGTGTGTGTGTGTTTTTTAAAGCTGAAATTAAAAAAAGTTATAAATGATTGAAATACATTTATTTACAGCTATGAATCAGGCATCCTGGAGAATCCAAAGGTGAGTTTTTACCAGTATTCATACATAGACTTTTAATATCCCAAATCCCATCACTGGGTTGCTATGGTTACAGGAAGGTTGAAATAATTCTAAAACGTTTTTAATACCAATATATTTAAAATCTTTAATAAATTAGGTGATTTTATGGTAAGATATTTGCTACCCGAGCATGAGGCTGTTTCACAGAACAGGGGTGGTTGTTCAAGCTGTTTTTTTTAAAACCAAATCTGATCAGTTTTAAAAGACAAATCAAATATACAAGTTAATCCAAGTCCCAGACTTGTACAATTTAGTGATCATTCTCAAAATGTCCATTATTGTTGTTTTGTCTGGGGTTGGTTACAGTTTAGTTTAGCCATTGATTGTCTCCTGAGTTTCTGACTTGGAAGAAACGGTCTCAGAGACAGAACAGAATGGATGAAATGTCCTGCCAGCGAGTCTTGGTTCTTCCCCAGTTGAATATAATGAGAAAAACACAGTAATTTTTTTTTTTTTAATAGAGATGATTGAGTTCAGCTTTAACTTTGTTTCCTTTCGATACAAAGTAGCTGTAAGTCTATTCCACCTGTCCTTCCATCCAACCATCCATTACTTGTGGCAAATATTGACCTGCGACCTGGTGGAAACACTCCACCATTCTCAAGTTGAAACACTTCTTTGTGTGCCGCTCTAAAGCATGCTGAAAGTCTTGGTTTTAAAATTCAAGCAGATTCAAATCCTCTCTGTATAGAAAACACGTGTTTCATAAAACAGATGCTTTTTTTACCATGATTATCCTGAACATCCTGTCCATAAGGCCACAAACAGGATCCGTGACAAGCGGCAGCCCTGACAAATTCAAACTGCGCTGGGAGCGGTTAGACTTTTGTTCACGATTGATTAAACACATCCACAACACCCCTTAGACCCGTAGCACCCCCAGTGGTCATAAATTGGACGACCAAACTCCACACTGCTCCTCCTACATATGTCGTGTAGTAATCTCCCTAAATAGATTCCTGGGGTTTACATGAAAATAAACAAACATCTAGTTGTGTTGATCTTTTTGTGTCCACGGTCCAATAGACTGGAATCAGCTTGAGAATATTTAGCCTCCTAATCCTAGTTCTCCTGATTGCTCCGCATTTTTAACTTGTGTGTGTTGAAGCAGAGACAGTTCTAAAAGTTGAAGGACTCCAGCCCTCGAGGACTGGAGTTTCACACCTGTGCTTGGTCATTTTTTCTCAAATTATATCAAAGGCACCATGTTAACCTTCTTCAGTTGAACACTGCAGACATGGAGTGTTAGCAGCGTTACACAACGGTGAAACTTCTCTGCCTCCTCGACCCAAACCCGATGACTTGCTCACAGAACCAGGAGTGATCTGAGCTGGAGGTTGGAGGTCAGCGCAGTATGTACTGTTTTCCCCCCCGACTGACCTCCAAAGCGCCCATCCTTTGGTCGATATGTCTGTGTCTGTGTCTCTTCTCACCCCCGGGTCCTTGCCGGGCCCTGGGAAGAACTTGGGACACACAGACACTGACTTGTCGTCAGCAACGCTTCGACTAATTCCCGATTTCATGGGAGCCTGGGAGGGGGAAGGGTTAGGGCGTTGCGCCCAGCTGGGGCCTCCTGAGTTCCAGCCCCAGCTCCTCAGGACCTCATTGTCTGGCTGGTCGCGCTGCCGCAGGCTGCGACGTGGGAGGGGAGCCACTTCATCATGACACCGTGACACCAAAATGTCACCAGTAACAGTTAAGTACAAAGACAGTGTGCCAGACAGATGAGTCCCCAATGCGCAGGGTGTTGTAGAGAAGAGAGGGGTCTCCCGCTGCTGGAGAAGAGATTCAGGGGAAGGGCCACTGTAACTCACAGACCTCTATCTTCCTCACTGTCTCTCGGTCCCTTTCCCACCCCTTCACTGCTTCTTTAGCGCCTTTCCTTTAGCAGTCCTGTGGAGAAGTGTTTTGAAATGAATGAGGTGAGCCGGCGCTGTAGCATAGTGATGTATGATGACAGTTTGCTTTGGACCGTTTACTCCTATACTGAATCGATTAGTAGCATTAAATACAATGAAATATTTATGGTGCAGAGGTCTGAAGTGGTAGAAGGATTTGAATACTTTACCCAAGCTTTAAAACACGTCTAATATTTTAGTAAATTTATGTAGCCAGAACCTCGGCTCGCTATTTATATTTTACATCCACAAGAATGTCTACTAAGTAAAACTTAGTAGACATTCTTAAATTACAAGTTCAGCTGAAGTAATAAATATTAAGACACTTAGACCCTTTTTCTTATTATCTGACATGAAATCATAACATTCCTCATGACAGGATTCCCTGTATCAGCGTTTATCATTCCTTTTTTTTCCAATACTGTTTTTTCCATATCATTAATTAATTTGATCAAATTGAGATGTTTGTACCACACGGATTACAATGACTTTAAACACACAGTGAATTTACAGATGGTGACTTCATGGTTTTGTAAGCTTTGACCTATTTTTAGTAACTCTTTTAGGTCTAGTGAGAATGTCCCATAATAATGTGGAACCCATAACTCAAAAAGCAGATTGTAGAGAAAAAACACCATTTTCATAGACTTGACATGAATTGAAGTGTTTGACCATAATGGCTGTTTCTCAAATTTGGAGGACAAGGAGAAAGCCTGTCAGCATTAGTGCAGCCTCCTAAGTGTGATGTAGGGTGGTGGCAGCATGATGCTGTGGAGGTGTCCTACTGCAGGACAGATCAATGCACCTCAAGGTGGCTTTAACAAGCAGCAGTGCAATAACAGCCTAGTTAGAAAAAATAGTTCACAGACATCTTTAAACTGAAGGCATATTTTCCAGTTGATGTGAGAGACGGATAAAGTTGACTTGAAAACTCCTTCCCCTTTTTGCCAACAAAGTAGAATCTATGAGCTAATAAATAATAATGTCTGTAGTTTTCACTCATATTTCCCCTGTTAATCTACTTTTTTTTCAGTAAATATTTTTTGATGTAAGGTTGTGTGTCCCTAACTAGATAAAAAGTATATAAAGTACATTTCAACTTATTTAAAGATAACAGATAAAACGGCAGAGAATTTGAATGCTTATACCAACATGTCAGATTCTGTCCATCAAAGAAGTCATCTTAAAGAGGCCACCTTGTTCTCAGTATCTCCTCTGTGTATCGGCCTCTGTCGCTCCTTCAATTACAGCCCCAAAGGCTAAGGCCAGACCCGGACTATTCAAATTCTCCCCTCTCCCCCCACCTGCAATACAATGGTCTCTCTTTGCTCGGTGCTGTCACTTTAGGAAATGTCCAAATGGTCGCTCATATGTTTTCCTGCAGATAAGAACCAGAGGAGTTCGAGTTACTCTGTGATTAACACTGTATCCTTCCTGATAACCCCAAAGCTTGTCCTTTTCTGCCACTCTGACCCTAAGACCTTTATTTACTCATTTGCATCTGGCAGCATTAAGCTCTGTGAAGCCATGCAGGCTGTTATTGTGTCATTAAATACTCTTGCTGTGCACCTGATAACTGGGATCAATCAGGATCTCTTGTTAATTCAAGTAAATCACCCCAGATTGTTCTGGTCTTGAAAAACATAAACATTTGATGCTAAAGTTTTCATGAAAATGTTTTGTCACATTATAATGATTAACTTTTCGATTTTATTAAGATTTTATATCATAGATATAAAAAAATATGCATTTTTATTTAGCCCTCCTTCTTTTGTTGCCATGTAATAAAATCCTGTAATTACCTTTAAATGTCACCTAACTAGTAAACTGAATGAACCTGAATGTATTTTCATCTCATTATGAATCCAGTATGTTTGTGAAGGTTTCAGATAAAACATTAAAGAAGTTTAGAGAAAAAGAAACAAAGCAGGCCAGTGACAAAGAAAGTTGTGAAGGAAGTTTTAAAGCAGGGTTAGGAACATATCAACCTTTGAACACCTAACAGAGCTAGCTTCAGTCCTGCATCTGACAATGAAAGTAATATGAATAAACTGGTCATTAACTGAGACATGTCTGTCTGTCTGTAAGACAAGGAAATAAATAAATTGGAGATGGGTTAGAATGCCCATGGTAGCTCTGGAGTAGCTGCAGAGATGTGGGATAATCTATTACTCGTACTCTATATAAGTCAGGCTTTTATGGAAGCGGTAGGGCTGGACAGTAATTTGAAATCAATATACATCACAATATAACTTTATTTAATATCAGTGATATCAATTTTAGATGCATTGAGTATACATTACAGTCATTGATTACCGTATTTGTTATTGATTGAAATTCCTGGTTTCCTGATAAGAGTTGAACACACTTGGTGAAATATTTTTCATAAGCCTGCACAGGATTATATTGTAGGCATTCCTAGCAGTTTTTCTGAGGCTTTTATATTATTTAAATGGATTGTAATAATTATATTGTAAGAACTAAAATAAAGAGGTATATCATGTTATATGTGTTGGCTATGTTCTGAAGCCCTAATAAGAAGTTGAATTTACTGTTTTCTTAAAGCCATGTAGGGGATATGGCAAAAGTGTAAGAAAGAGCTGTGGTCAGTCGAGACAAGTTCAAACAAATAAAACGTGTTCAGACATGGTGGTAGCAGGATGATGTTGTAGGGATGGTCCTCTTCATTAGACATTCTGACTGGGGACCAGGAGACCAGGGTGGAGGTTCACGGATCTGAAGAATACAGTTGGAGCTGAAACTGATTGGTTTAGGTCACTCTTGTACTCTTGTACTTGCCGTCTTCCACTTATCTGGGTTGCTGGCGGTGGGAGCAGAGACTCCCAGACTTCCCTCTCCCTAGAAACCTCCCCCAGTTCCTCGTGAGAAGCCCAAGGTATTCAGGGCCACATGTGAGGCATAGTCCCTCCAGCAGGTCCTGGGTCGTCCCCTGGACCTCCTCCCAGTAGGTCATGCCTGGAACCTCTTCCAATGGAGGCTTCCAGGGAACAACAGATGTCTGAGCCACTTTAACTGACTCCTGATGTGGAGGAGAAGTGCCTCCATTAAGAGCCTTTCCAAGATGGCAGGGCTCCTCACCCTTTTTCTAAGGGAGTGCTCACCCCCCCTTAGGAGGCTCATTACAGCCTGGTAGGGGGGAGCTAGGACCTCTCCCTGGCACCAGGCCTTGGGTGGGGGTTTGTTGGAGAGCGCCTGGTGACCTTGTCAATTTTTGCAGGACGTGGCCAAGCCCAGACAAGAGACGGAGGCCGTTGTCTAGTAGGCCCACCACCTGCAGAAAGAACCTTGAAGAACTGGTGCTAACAGGATTGGCATCAATCAGAGGCAGAGGCGAACTGATCCACAGGCACTTAAACTAGCTAACCTAAACTAACCTTTGCTTCAGCAGGAACAGTGGTACTTTGTCCAGCTTGGAACACTGGTTTAGGTCAGAACATAATTTTTTATTAGAACGGTCCTTGAAAAACGCTAGACCCAGCGGCAATTGAAGATCTGAGGCAAGACGAAATCATTTCTGTTCAGACTCTCTCCATCATAGCTAACTGAGACTGAGCTAATTCTCCTATAAGAACGAAGATTGTTCGTTGGTGGATAAAGAACATACCCTATCACCGAAGTCAAAGGTGCCCAGGTCCTGTTTTTAAACGCTACCGACCTTCAGCTTTTTGAATCAAATAGTTGAATGTCATTCAACCCTGCAAAGGCCTGTTAATGAGCCATGCATTTGCTTTATGCTTATATTTACTTTATGCTAATATTTAAGCAAAATTGACTTCATTTATTAATTAAAGAAGCCATTACTTCATGTATGTGTATTTTTAGAAACTGTATTTAAACTTTATTAGGGATTTATCAACTCGTTAAACTACAAAACGAAACAGAATTAGGATTTTTGTACCAGCTCTTAATTTCTCATAATTTCTCAAGCAATAGCCTTTATTTATCCTAATGCCACTTGTTGGCAAAGGCTCCAGTTTCTTGAATATCTTTGCTTATCATTTCACACCCTGAGCCCATCCTCAGGATGCTGACACTCATCCCTAGTCATTAATACGTAACCTCAGTCTTAATTACAACCTCTGCCACTGGTGAGCTTCCCCAAGCTGCTGCTCATGTTGACTCAGAGTCAAGGGAGCGAAACGCAGGGCTTCATTTTCGCTGAGAGGAAATGAAAACTTGTTTGCTGCTGGTCGCGCGGCCTGCTGGAAAGATGGATGGTCAAAGTAGAGCCTGTGGGGGAAGGAAGTGAGCTTGTAGGTGTGTGTGTCTACATGTGAATGTGTGCTTTGAAGCAAAGAGGTCAGAGCTTGCCGTGTGCCCTCGCTGCCCTCAGGCCTGATGGGCTTGACCTGTGAAGTGCTTTCTGCGTCCACCTCAGCTTCCACCGTCGTCTTCATTAAAGCTAACAGAGACATCCTGGATGTTGGAGAGTTGAAATCCCTCCGCTGCAGATCAAATTCATATTGTTTTACTCTCGGTTCATATTGCTGTGTTTGCATTTTGAAAAGGCGCACTGAGTTGAGACACGGTGATTTAAGCATCACTTCCAATCCGGTGCACCGAAGACATAACCCCCCCCTCCACCCTATTTTCTGTTGCCAGCTTTCCATTCCTGCTACCTCTGCCTCCTTCGGGGCCTTTTGGCTTTGATTGAAACCCAATGAGGCAACTAATAAGTGGAAAAATAGAAATTTACTTGCTTTAAGTTCATGCGTCAGCTTTGTTTTTTTTTTTTTTTTTTTCATTCTGTTGCTGTATGGGGGCCACGTTTAGCACAACAATATCGCAGAGGCAAAGGCAGCCAAAGGAGCTGCTCAGCGCTACATGATGGTGCGCTTCACGCCCCATTTCCCACCAATACCCCCGGCACCCCGCCTTCTCCATCTTTACCTTTGCCTCTCTTTCAGGGCCACGTCTTTGGGACAGGTCCACCTGCAGGGGGTTTGAATTGAAATGCATTGATCTCCTTCTCACTGGAAACAAGCCTGTTGGCTCATGTCCTTCACTTTGCTTTCTGGAAGTTTCAACTCTTGCTTTTTAGAGTATGGAGGAGTTTTCACTCATTGCAAGTACATTTAGAAAAATAAACATTTTAGCTTGTTTTATGAGCTTTTTTTTCAGTTAAATTCCAAATTTGACAAAAGTATATAAATTGTTTAACAACAAAAATTAAAGCTGAAATGAAGCCACTAAATGTATTATTTTATATTTTTTTCAAACATGTAATTTCAACCGATAGCTCTTTATATGTGAAGGTTGGAATCCCCCCCTCCCCAAAAGAAAAGTATTTATTCCTCCCTCCCACCCTCTTAAAGACCAAGCATCAAAAGGCTTTTTAGAGCAGTGATTTTGTCCCTCTCCTGCTCACTCTCATTTGGCATCTTTCGGGGCACTGAAGCAGAAAATAAAGGAGAGGGAGACGCTCGCCTTCTCACTCAATTTTTGTGTTTAGTTAAAAGGAAAGGAAAGTGATTGCGCTGCTCGTTTTCCCCTCGCTGACAGGCGCCGAGCGGATGCCGATTAGTTATTGTATGATCATTTCGAGTCTGGTAAAGCTTTCCATTTAAATGCACCCAGCAGTTATTTTGCATAGCCACCCCCCTGCAATTTGCCTCAGCTCAGGAGACATTGACCATCGTCTTGTCCTAATGCGGTGTAATTGTCGCAGGAGCACATCAGCCGGGTGGAAACGTCACACCGATGTGCTCCCTTGGGGTCTAACTGCAACTTATTGGAATCGTTCAGCCACCAACTGGGAAAAAAAAATAAAAAGAAAAGACAAATTTCTGTCAACCAGCAGCACCTAAAGTGGGATTTGGTTTTTAGATGTTTGTGGTCGTGTAATAACCATTTAGGAAAATTCTCCCTCTGAAAACATATCAGATGGGAAATGTCACTCAGGAAATCAGAGCTGGAAGACTAAAAGAAGCGCAGACAGCTATCCCACTCTTCGTTTCACTTTTCCCTTCCTTCCCCCTGCCGAGAAGGAGGAGAAAATGAAACCAAACAGAGGATAAAAATTGCACTTTTTGTCTTTGCTCTTCTCTTGATGTTGTTTCAATGATCGCATCCTTTCCTCACGCATCGTTGTCTCGCTTCCTTTACTTACTGTCTGTTATCTTCTCCTGATGGGAAGCTCCTTGTTGTTCATCAAAAGGGATGAAGTGTCTGAATGAAGATTATAAAAAGTTGTTGTTTGGTTTGTTCTTCAGAGCCATGCTCCAGCTGACCTCTACCTGATGACAAAAAACCCAGAGGATTCTCCAAACATCCCAGATGTGCTGGAGATTGAGTTCAGACATGGTTTGTATGTCTATGTTATCCTGACAGATCATCAGCTTATTTATGAAAACTAGTCCACTGATGTAGAACTGGAAACATAAAACATCACAAATGAGTCATTTTTAAAGCAATTTAGATTGAATATTTATTTTAATAACTCACCATTAAATCAATTAGATTTAATCACACGGTGCTTTTAGAAAACTGAGATTTAAAATAAAATACAATAAAAAAAATAGGATTTCAGACAACAGAAAATAAAATACAAAGTAAATAAAACACCGTTATGAATCAACAAATTAACATCTGCGCTGTAGCAACAAGGATAGGACTTCATATTTGTAATAAAGAAATGTCTAGTATTAGATAAACAATTGAAAATAATGAAAATTCGGAAACGATACAAGAATGAATAAGAATAGAACAAATAAATTACCTTTTCTTTTACAGAAACTAAACCATGATTAGCAATGATAATATCGGAAATTAAAATACAGAAGAAATGGTATCAAATCCAATTAGATTTATAACGAATAGATCTCATTTTAGGATGTGGATAAAATACGACATGAGTAATTAGGTTTGCTTTGAAAAGGTTAATATTTTCATTTGCTTTTATATTCTTGTCATGGTTATTCCAAAGGTTTTAGTTTGGATTTTTTATTTTATTTTTTTCATGTATATCTTCTCAGACAAGCAGCATGATCTGAAGAATCAAATAAATCAGCCTGAATCCACCTATAGAAAAATAACCTGAATCTGAAAAGGCCTGTCAATTAATATTTGAAAGTTACGGTAAATCATGCTACCAATAAAACATAAGAAGGCGTAAGAAGAAACGTTAGGTGTTTTTAAAATCACCATCAGAGAGACTATTGTTAAAAAAAACTTAAAAGATAGGAGAGATCAGTACACAAGAGATATAGACTGAAATGATTTCTGATCTGTGACTCACGGCTCACTTGATTTTTAAGGGAAAACTTTAGATCAATACAGTTTCCTCTGGTGACAAATTTATTAATTGGAGTTTTTCAGGCCTGTCTAACTAACTAAAATGGTCTGAAAAACTACAAAATGAGCCTCTTTTTTTTGTTTTCACAAATACAATCAACATCATTTATGAGTCTCTTATCAGTGAATATTTATCTGTTTTACGTTCACCTGTCATTTGATTTTCATAAACAGTTGGAAAATTTTATTTATCGCTACATTTTATCCTCCTAATAATAAAAAAAACTGCTCTGTACTTGTGAACACTTGGTCCGCTCAAACAAAATGACGCCCTGGATGCTGAGCCATACCAGAACTGATTTATTTCATCTTTTCTCAGAAATATGAAAGAACTTAACATGTTACTAAAATCCACAACATAAATTAAACCCCCACTACTTTTATTTGCCATAGCTCTTTAATTACTGGTAGAGGGGAATTAAAAATTGAGATTTTTAAATGTTTCCAAATCCAAGACAGCATTTCTCTGTGCTAAATTAATCACATGACTTAATTTTCAAGCAGTAATCAAAGGCTTTCAAAATAAGTGTTTCGAGCTTTCTGAAAGTAAGATTTTATTCCATCCATTCATCTTCTCCCACCACAGTGGGAGGTGTTATCCACTTAGAAGGGGCATCCTGTTGTAACGCAATACAAACACTTAGACTCAACATTTTCCTCTCTATCAGAAGATCCTAAAGTAAAATGTTCAATAACATTTAGGTTATGCAGCACAATGATGCTAAGAACACTAAGACGGGATTTAAAAAGACATCCAATCAAACACGATAGAGATGCTGCCCCAGATGCGTTAATGTGGCCACATTACAAAACGAAATCTGCAAAAGAAGCAGGCTCACATTCCTCAGAAAGGTTAAAAAAAAGTTACGAACGCCAGTTATTGCAAATCCATGATGGAAGTTATTGCTGCCAGTGGCTTTAATATGTAGGTAGGACCAGGTTAGTTCTGGAAGGCTTTTATTTCCCCATTTATTAATGAAATAAGGGTTTTAAAATCACAGTTTGTCTTTGTCTGATGTGAAGATTTGTATGATGATCTGAAACTTTTAAATGTGAAATCTGTAGGAGGGAGAATGAACCCTTCATCATCATAGCATTCCAGGGTGTTAAGAAAGATGGTCACAACTGTCACTTTAAAGCTGACCTCCTGCACTCCATTTCCACTTACGGCCACCCAGACTTATCCTTAACCCCTTACACCGTCACTTGGTCTAAAACAGCCACGTTTGGCCAGGGGGGGCCGCACACAAGCCGGAAGCATTAACTCCAGCTTATACTCTGAGCCAGGAGGAACGATCATTAGAGATGTTTGCCGCAGGGCTCCGGGCTGAACACAAGAAAGTGTCACATGTTTGTGCAAAGAGAAGATTGCAAGACAGATTCAAGCCCTGGAGGCAGATGACACAGATGTTCTTTCATCCCTGGTCACCAGGGGTGGCTGACGTGCAAGCTGGCTTTTTAGATCCACTGGTTTTTGACGGACAGCTTTATGAGCTGTAATCCACATTTTATGGAAGTTCAAAAGTTTTCCAGGATGGCGTAGTGTGAGGAAATGTCAACCTTTTATCAGGTTTCTGCAGAAAATGTTACCACCAGGCCGTTCCGCCTTTTCTGCCGGTGTTGAGGTGGGCTTTTGTAAAAAGGGTGATGCACCAGTGAAGCTGCGACTGGTTTCGCGGGATCCTAGCGGCCCTGCACTCCATTTTCACACATATTCTCCGGCCCTTTTATTGAGCGCACTATGACAAAAGCTGTTTTAGTTGTCCACACAAAGGCCCAAGCCCACTCCTCCCTCTGTGCACAAGATCAGCAAAAGAATGTTTCGTTTCATTCCCCCCCTCCCACCTTTTCATCCCTGCCTTTCTCACCAAAGTTTTCTCACTGATTAAAAAAGAATATATAACAACAGGAACCTTTTTTTTCTCCCCCCCCCCATCAAACGGTCTATTCCCCATTACTCTCCCCCTTTTTTTTTAAAGGAGAAAAATTAAATTCATGCCTCCCTCCTGTCATGCCAAACTAGTGAGGAGGAAAAAGAGACAGAGAGGAAAAATGTAAAGCAGTAATTTTTCCTACAACTGTGTCTGTGCTCCTATTGTCTGCACTGTTAAGGGTGCAGAAACTGAAATTAAAGCAGCTAAAGAGAACGAAGGAAGGGCCAACCTGGGCAGAGCGAGGAAAATAAGCGGAGGGATGAAGGGCCAGAGCCAGTACTCCCACGTTCAGACCTTTAGCTTATTTTTCAGAGTTTTTTATCAATATGAACATCAAGAAAGTACTAGTGCAGGATTCGTTTTTCACCTGACTGGGATTTGGGAATTAAAGTCCTAAAAGTCACTTTTCCTCCATCTTTCTTTTAATTGTCAATCAAAAAAAAAAATACTAAAATGGGGAGAAAATCAGAAAATTGGATCCAAAAAAAGAAAAAAAAAAAAACTATGACCCAAGGATGATGAGTCGACTCCTGCTTTGTTTAGACTGAACTCTTTTCACACGTCTGTTTGTTTCCCCACCGCCCACCTTTGGCCCCTGCTGCTCAATGAGGACCATGAATAAGCAGAGGTGACAGTGACTGATGTGCGCTTGTCTTAAGTGGGTTTGTAGAGGAAGTGTGTGTGGAGTAAACTTCTGTTTGTTTTTTTTTAATTGAAAGAATTTGCTCATGTGGGAGAAGTTGCATATGGGTCTGTCTTCTGCACATGCGCACAAGCTTCAAAAGCCGTGGAAAAAGAAAACCAAATCTCAGCGTTAAAGAGAGGATGGCTAACAAAGCTGTGTAATTGAATTAGGTAGAGGCCGGCCCACAATTTCACAGCTTTCAAACTAAAAGAGCCTTTGAATTTATTAGCCTTTCTCATCGTTGGATTTGTAAAGGTTTTCAGTTTTAGATTGTATCCACTGATCTCTGAAACAAGAAACAATCTGCAGCAAAATGCATTTACACTTGGCTTGGTATCTGGGTCTGATTAAATAAGTATGTCATCTAAAACATCATTTCTAACAAATTTACATTTTTAACTAAGTAAGAGCATTATTGTTTTGCTGTGAGAATTGTTTATCAAATGTTGGTGTAAATCCAGCCTATTTTATCCCTTTTTCGTAGTGAAGTTTTAGTTTATTTTATGGAGGAAGTTTTCTGTCCATTAGTTTTCTATCAAAATAAACATTTTATTGTTGGTTATTTTGCAGAGGAATCGATTGAACCAGATCTAATCTAAACCTAAATATGTTTTGTTTGTGCTGTTAATGATCCACCTTTCATGTCCGTTATCTGTTGTTGCAACTCTTTACTCCAGGAGTTCCTGTCAAAGTGATGCATGTGAAGGAAAAGAAAACCAAAGAAACACCTCTGGATATTTTCTCATACCTCAATGAAATAGGGTAAGCACTTTGATACATCAGAAATAACACTACGACACATGCTATAAGAATTAGCTAAAATATAAATGAACTACCTTATTTTTAGAGTAACCTTCTTGATGTTTTTTATATCCAACCATCTACCTGGAGGAACTTGACCCAGAAAGAAACACTGAAATTGACAAAAATCTGGATTTCTTCAGCATATATTTGTTATACTAGTATTTGATCTTTGTTTACATTACCTGTATTGGCTCACCTGCCCAAACTCTTGTTATACATCATGAAATATGGATGTGGAAATTTAAACCATTGACGTTAAAGTATAGACTATCACTGATTTTCCAAATGTTCGTTTTTGCTTTAAGTTCAGTTTGCTTAGGTTTACATTTAGATTAGATTAGATTAGATTAGATGAGTTTTATTGATCTCACAGCGGAGAAATTCACTTGTCACATAATGGCAAAGTAGATAAGAAGGTGCAAAACAAGGAGGAAAAGGTGCATAAAGAATAGACAAGCAAAAAATTACACCAAAATTAAAGATAATAAATAAGGGATAAACATAACATAAACATTTAAACACATTAAGGTAGAAAATACAAACAAAATACCACGTAATAAAAAAAATCTAATATTAAAGCTCTGTGGTTAATAGTTTTTAGACGTGGCATTTTAAGGATGCAGGAATAGGAAAAGCCAAACTCTGAGCATTGTTGCCTTGAAAATATGGAAAACATAACATTTCTTTACTGTGTAACTGTGATTAAAAGGTTATAGGGTATAAAAACATTTGCATTAAGGTACTCATTTTATTTACCTTTTTTATCTGTGTTTTTAAGTTAAAACTCAACTGTTCCTCTTATTTGTTTTATTGCTCTCAAAGGTCTTTGCGATTCACAAACCTGAACATCAACAGCGTTTTTTATAGTTTCAAAAACTAATTTGAATGAAATCAAGCAAAAATGCATTATTTCAACTGTTTCTCACATTATTGTTTATGTAATGCTTTGGAATGAAACATGTCTCCCACGATGAGGAATAAAATATGTTCTGCTAGTGGGGAAGATGGGTCAGTCATTTTCACCAACAAATTACCAAAAGTACTTTATGAGAAATGCAGTTTTTTACCCCATTCATTTCACCCACCTGAACCTGTCTTTGTCTCTTAGTGGAAAGCATGGGGTCGGCCGGATTGATATTGTAGAGAACCGTTTTATCGGCATGAAGTCACGAGGTAAGACATTAAGATCTGGATTTGTTGTGTTTTTTTAATTCTCATCTCTGTCTGTGCTAATTCAGATTTTCTAAAAACGTTGGAGGAAGACCTCAAATATCCTCAATGAATAAAACATGGGTAGAATAATAGAATTTTAACAGGATTTACTCCTTAAAATCTGGTAAATTTGTGCATAAAAAAAACTTGACGTAATTTACTTCTTTTCTGCAGAAAATGTGAATATTAGCACAAATAACTTAACTTTCAATCTGAGTGCAATTGTCTAACAACTGCAATAAAAGAAATAGAACTCAAGGATTTGTTTTGCTATATACTTTTTCATTTATAGTGAAGACGAAGATGCACTTCATGCCCTGAACAGTGGAAGATCAGTGATGCTGTGGGCCTGTTTCCTTTCTAAAGATTGTGGGATTTATTATTTTTTTAAAATGTCAAAATGGGATTTTATTTTCACTGCATTAAAGGATGTATTTATTCTAAGGCTTTTCAGCTTTGCTACCTTTGGCACCAATAGGTTTTTTTTAAGTCTGTTAGTATTCCCTGTCAGTGTTCTTTTCAGTATCCAAAGCTTTCATGCACTCGGTTTTACATGAGTGCTTTAAATGTCTCACTCTCCTGCCTCCATAAAGTTTTGTTTCCCTCTTGCTCACCCAGACTCAAGATGCCGCAGATATTTGCAGTCTTCTCTGCACTAGAAAAAAGCATGCAGTAAACTTAGAGGAGGATGTCAGTGTAAATGCTCCAATGGATAGCAGTATATACATTCACTTCCATTATTTTGTCCACACAATTACAAAAAGATGTTTATCTACAGTAATAAGGCTCCGCTCATTGAGCTGCTTTGTGAGATCTGTACTATTGAAACAGCAGATACACAAGACTGAGGTTTAGTAGTAGCTTAGCAAAGAATCACAGACTCCTCTTTTTCCCCACTATACAATGTGCTGTGATTGGCAAATTGACTGGCCTGCAGACTGTGACCGCACTACAACTTGGCAGGTAGAAATTGGAAAATGGGAAACCCACTTTTCCCTCGGCTGAACAAAAGATCAAAGCTGTTTCCTCTTTGCAAGCAATAGGAAGAGGTGGAGCACAAGGTGCCCGAGTGGTTGAATAACTACCATTGAGCACATAGGTTGGCCTCTTCTGGAGTGGCAGTTGTGTGAGCACAATAGACGATGGGAGGGATCGAACAGGGACATGTCATACTTATTTGTGTTCAGGTCATATTTATTTGTGAGGGGTCAGAGAGGCGGATGGGACTCAAATGGTTTGTCAAGAATCTTGTCACTGTGCTACGTTCAACAACCTGTGTGTCAGACTAACATTTCCCAGCTGTCAGGGTGCTGTCAGACCTCTGGCTTGTGCTGCGATGAGGGTCTCAGAAGCAGTCAACGATGGATTCATCTTCTTCATGCTGCATCGTATGAATCTGTTACTCAAATCTACAAAAAACTTCCGTTAAAAACTTTTCTAATGTTAGTAATTTAAAAAAAAAAATCAGAATTCATATATTAATTATTTTATTTCCAGTGTATCCAAGTTTTCTTGCTTCTTGAACCCCATGTGTTTTCCTGTTATTTATGTGCTAAACCAAAACTAAATTGTTATTTGGAAGTAGAAGGGATGAGTTGTTCAGAGGCTCTTAGAGTGTCTCTTTTTCCCTCTTTTTTTTAAATTACCTTAAGCTTAGTCGGATTTATTGGAAGGGTCTGAGAACAGATTTTTGGATTGATTTAGGTCTGGACTTTGACTGGCCTATGAACACGCTTTGCTCTAAAGTCATTCAGGCTGTTATCATACTGAGAGGTGGTTATCCACCTACTAATGTCTTTTGCAGCCTCTAAACAGGCTTTCTTCCAGGAATAGTTTGTGTTTGGCGCCACTGAACCTCTTCAATCCCTATGAGGGAAAAAGACAATCCCACAGCATGATGCTGCCACCAACACCTACATAGAAAGATGTTTTTTTTAGTACTAGGTTTGCCCTTAAGCAGCATGTCTAAGAAAGACCTGGATTTATGTCTTCTTGGAACACATAATCTTTGTCTGCATGTTTCCCGTGGCCCCTGTATAAACTGTTTCCTTCTTATTAACTCATTTTAAAGTACATTACTATCAATGATTCTCCCCGCTCAGCTCCGACTTCTTCTCTCATTAATGCTGTTTATGTTGGATGATCCTCATGATGCTGCATCACTGATGTCCAGCTAACGTTCACAGAAGAGCTGGATTTATGTTGAGATTAAAATTCCACACATGGGAGCTTCGACTGCTAGTTACGATGATTTGATTTGATTTGATTTTTTTTAAGGAGATGCTTTCAAAAGTTTTTATTAACAGTGTCAGGTGACAGGCGGGCATGAAAACAAAGCGGTGAACAAAAAAAAATGGAAAATAGGGATTATTTTCCCATTTCACAGTTATGCACAATGATGTTGCTCTCTCGTGTACAGTCTAACTGATACAAACTGAGGTCTGTGCTTGTAACATGAAAAAATGTGAAAAAGTTGAAAGGATATATAAGTGCTGCCTGTTTAAACTCTTGTTTTGCTGAGATGGGATCAGCTCAGGAAGAATCCAATCTGTCCTGAAGCTGTGCAGCGCGGTTAGCATACCTGCTCTATGAAAGACTAAACCCCCAAAACCCACAGAGGGTTGAGTCTCCTTAAGCCAGACTGTGAAAGCTTAACCAGACAGTGTTCAATTATGGGCTCCAATCAGTTAAGCTAGCTCTCTTTGGCTGCACTTAAGCTGAGTTGTGTTGGAGGGCAGCTTTAAATTATCTGATTGAAGCAAAAGGGAAATGTCCTGACGTACCAAATGCCACAAGGCGTTTGAGTTTGGACTGGGATCCTTTGAAACTTTAAATGATTAGTAGCTTTCTTTGTTTGCTTCAACACTTTTACATGTGGTTAACATGACACGCTGAGTGTTTTCTTACAAATGCTTATGTCCATATAGTCAGTACAATCACATTGTAATTTTATGGATGTAAACATAACTACTGAAGCAAAATAATCAAAAAGCCTGACCATCAGTTTCAGATTGTGTAAGAAGCCATGTAGTATTGGAGTAAAACACTCACTTTCCACATATTTAACCTTTCTTAATAATAGATGTCATACATTTAGCTTTTCTTTCTTTTGTCTAGTCTGCTTTTCGATATTCCCTCTCCTCTCTTTTTGTTTTAGCTGACATTTAAATGACAGCTTCATTTCTCCTGTCATGTACCTCATCTTTTCTTCTTTCACCCCTCCCTCCTTGTCCAGAGGGGGTAAATTGCAGGGTAGACGGGGCCCGAGTCCAGACTCCAGGCTGGCAGGGGCCTCCCAACCTGTCATTTACCCAGGACAAGCTTGTCCATGATTTGTGAGCACTGTGAAGGCCTGTCTGTCACATTGCTAATGACTAACTGAGCTTCTTGATGCCCTTCACTCACATGAACAGATCCCATAAATGGCCATAGAAAATTAAAGTGATGATGGGAAGGCTTTAATAAAAGGTTTTAGGATGGTAGAGCTTTTTTCTAACTTGCAGAGTTCCTTTTGATATTTTGTCAAATTAAGTCATTTTACAACTACAGATTTCAGAACATTTCTTTTGCATTTTGTATGACGAAGTTAATGTTTTGTATAATTTCAAAAACATAAATTATGATTTTTTTTCACATCAAAACAAGGAATGCATCTATTTGTATTCAGTCCCATTTACTATTAGGGACTAAATAAACTCCATATGTAGCTAAGCTTTAAATGTGTTGTAATTCTAGAAGCCAGTTGCAGAGAAGCAAGTCCCCAGTTCATGCAGCTCTAGACAAGGGACGAGCATTAGCCCAGTACTTTCTGAATTGTTCAGAAAAGCCTCAAGTTGGGGAATTATCCAGAATACAGATATACCATGGATCTGAATACTTGGCCAAGGCCAAAAAATATGTTTGGCAAGGAAAAAACCCCAAAATAAAATATCAAACTCTGCAGTTAACTAAAAACAACAGGTGATTATCAATGCCCTGTTTAAAAGATTATTACATAGCTGCCCAATTGAAAATTCAGTTTTTTTTATGTAGATCTGATTTTGATGCCAGGTGGAAGAATATATATCCAAGCAATTTAGGGATGACTAACTAATTAAAAATGATCTGAAGAAGGAAATAGATGGGCAACA
>JAUZNJ010064276.1:0-20302 GCA_034780135.1 Jordanella pulchra
AGAGAGAGAGAGAGAGAGAGAGAGAGAGAGAGAGAGAGAGAGAGAGAGAGAGAGAGAGAGAGAGAGAGAGAGAGTACAGAGAGGAAAACAGAGTGGGAAGGAAAAAAAAACAATGGCTCAGAGAAATAGGAAGTCATGGAGATGGATTGAAAATTTTTAGAGTTTCCTCTGAAGTAAATAAGTTTCACTGTTTTCATTTATTTTTTCTTTTCTCTCTGGTTCTGTGTTGACAATCAGTTGTCAAATCATATTAACAGCAGCTCTAAATAGATGAAAAAAATGTACACAAATGAACTTTTTTTCCCTTCTAAAACCGACTCAAAAACAATCTTGGATCAGCAGGGCCTCTATACCAGAATACGAACTGGAAATTAAAGTCCCTTGAAAAGGCATTTAAACAATCTGAACTTACCCACGAACATCAAAGGATTTAAGGATTTAACCTTTTTAACCTAACAAGAAGCATTTACCTGTGGATGAGGCGTGATAAATTGTTTTCTAATTGTTTTACTTCTTGAGATAGCTCATATTAGTCAAAATAGATGGAGAACAGCAATTAATGTATGCCTTGCCCCAGATCTTGAAAGGGATTCCTGTAAGGACTTTGACTAGGCCATTCTAACACACAACAAAGCTTTAATCCTTATCATCCCATTTTATTATAAGCTTCCAACAACCTTGAAATCAATGGAAAGAACAAGATTCCCTCAGTATAATACTCTCACCATCATGTTTCATAGTGTTCCCTGGCTGATGTGTTTGTTTTTATGACTCACCTTTTGATCTTATCTCACCAGAGCACCTTCTTCTACAAGTCCTTAATGTCCCCTACGTAGAACCTGGAAATGGGACCTATTTCTACTTTCTTCATGGCACCGACAAATAGTTTTGATATCAGCAGATAATGCAACTTGAGCTGTGAATCTCTGCAGTTCAGGTCAAACATGTTTAATCCTAATAAAATACGAGTTTGTTCTATCGGAGTGACAAACTCTGAAAGATCAAAAAAAGTGTTTAGATACTTTCAGAAAAACACAGAACTCTTTAAAGAGGTCCTGATCCGATTTCTCAATAAATAAACATGAAATTCTTGCTAATTTGTGAGCATCCAGTAGTTGCAGATTAGAGCTGTGCACCTGCAGGATGTCTGCCCCCCCTTATGGAACCAGGCCTCCACAGGCCTGTGTTCAGGATGCAAAGTGTGCCAAATGAGAGAGAGGAGGTGCAATCCTCCTTGGGAAGGCATGAATAAATCAGCTACCACCCGGTGCCTCTTCACTGCAGAAGAGGAGCACACTTGCAGAAAGATGCAAACAAACACATGCATTAATTCATTTATAAGCCTGTGCTGAAGAAAAAATATAAAATACAGAAGGTGTGATAGGTTTGAATGATGTTTCTAGATTTGGGGATCTTTAAGGAACAAGGATCAATGCAAAGATTGGGTTTGTTGTCAGTTCAACTGTCAGTCTCAACTTTCTTGTTGTATTCCTTCATAATGGAAAGCCATTTGGGAATATGAGCCTGCCAACCCCTTAAGCCAATGTGCCAAATTATAATTTGGCTTGGAGATGATGTTCAAAACCTACACCTTCTGCACATGCATGCAGTTGGGGGAAAGAAACAAGATCAGACACCTGCTGGACAAGAAGTGATAACTGGGACAGTCAAGGAGAGAGTAGAAACACAGCTGGAGCTAAGGACCTGGGGAGCCCAGAGGAAGCACGACAGAAAGAAATATTGACAGAGTGTAGATATACACATAAGTCACCCGACACGACCTGCTCTCTGTATTTTATAGAGCCGCTCTGTGCTGGCGGAACAGCATGACAGCCCAGTTCCTTCAACGGAAAATATGGTCCCTCGCTACCTTTCCGCCTTTCACTCGGCTATCACTCCTATTTTTTGTCTATCCCACCTGATATCATTCTGTCAGCTCCCTGCAGCGGCCCCTTTCTTTCATCAGCCCCCTTATTTCTCCTCAGGCTTTTATTGGTGCTCTACATTCACTCGTCATGGTTTACTCCCCTATTTCTATCCAGTTTAATGTCGCTCTCTTAATCCCCTCTTATTTGCTCCCTTCTGTCCTGGTAAACTTCCTTTTTTTCCCTTCTCCTGGAGCTTTTTTCATGTGTTTTCCCATTTCCACTTGCTCTTTCTGTTTTCCTCATTTTTCCTGATTCATTTCCTTTTAGCTATCCAATCCATCCATTCCTTTGCTCCTATTTGTGCTACCGAACATCACCATCTCTCTTTACCTTATAGCTGACATTCCCATCTGACAGTTTTCCATGTTATATTTCCTCTGACCTCCCAGTTTCATTTTTGTTCATCACAATTTAGCACTTTGTCTCTCAAAGCTGTAGGATCTGCTTTTACTTCAACTCTTTCATGCCCCAATCTCTAAAAGTTCAAGCCAACATTCTTTATAATATCTTCCCAAAACTTTTTTCCTTTTAACAGTAACCTACAAAAGTAAACCTTTTCATCTTTTTGTCAATTGAAACCACAAATGCACTTTATTCTGATTTTACATGGTAGACCAACATAAGTGGTGTGTTATTATAAAATGGAAGGAAAGTTATGGAATTGATACCCGTAACTTTGATAATTTATGGAACAATTATAGCCACATGTGTTTTGGTAACAAATCTCCTCTGCTTTTGCACATTCACATTTTATTCCAACATGCCTTATTTTTGGATTCCCATCAACTCTCAATAGATATCCTGCCCCCACCGAAGAAAAGGCACATCAGGCCAAAAATTCAACCTTTTGACTCTTTTAAGGTTAGCTACTTCAACTAAATATGTTCCCTAAATGGCTGGTGGAAAATTGCACTGGGCCAGATTTGTGGAGTGCTCAGCCTAACTAATAATCTTCTTGTCAACAGACCCCCGATTTGAGCTGTAGATCTTTGCAGCTTCTTCTTTGCTAATTGTCCTCTATGGTTTTTTTCTGGTAAACATACCCATACAGATTAAATTACTCTATATTTAATACACAGGTAACCCTTAAATGGAAATGGTTTATTGTTATCTATCTATGTATCTCTGTGTCTGTGTGTCTGTGTGTCTGTCTGTCTGTCTATCTAACAGCAACAAAGAGACACACAATCTTACATACGCTTACATCGGGGGCCCAATTTAGAGACACCAATTAACCCAACAGTAATGTCGGACAGCACCCATGGATGCACAGGAAGAACATGCAAACTCAATGCAGAAATACCAAGAATCTAACCTTCTTTCTGCAGGACAACATTGCTACAAACTGTGACACCTTGGTCACCTTTAGTAAGTATACGATAAATAGACTGGCTGCCATGATGATTTCTAAACAGACCTGCTTGTGTGACCTGTGTGAATTGGATAAATAAGGTCTTTCTTCATATTGCTATAGACTTCTTGGCATTGTAAATGGGTTACTTTTTTTCCTAAATCTTAATGTTCCCATACTGCCGATAACTATGAAGAGAATAAAAGTGGAGACATTTCTAGTTTCTTTGGAAGCAAGGTAAGAGATGAGAAGTAAAAAAGACAAAGATTTGAGGAAGGAAGAATGGCTGAGAGATCTGGAAGGTCATAGGTGAAGGAGGCCTCAAAAAGTGCAGTAGTTGAAGAGAGTGATGATGAAAAAAAGGATGTTAGCATATAAGTGGTGAAGATGAGATATTTCAGAGGTAAAGAAAGATAAAGACAAAAATGGAAAGGAAACTGATGAGGGAGAAAGGAAGCCTCCAACTGGACCATCTGAAATGTAATTATTTTCTGTATAAATTTTAGTGCAGATATTTTTGATTTGATTATCATTGTGAGATAGGTTTTACTGCCTAGCACATCAATCATAGACTAGCTTTTCTAAACATGGTGGCTGAAATCAGTCCTGTGGGGTAGTTGAATTTCGCTTCTGTGTTTATTTAGGTATTTTACAAAACATTCGTTTTTATTTTACATGCCTAAAAGTTTTGTTTGTTTCTCAGTAGAGAAAATTACATAGTTATTGAACCCATCTACATATAAGAGACTTGTGAAGCATTTCGATGACAAATCGAAAGTTTGTATTTAGTGTAATTTGAGGAGACTGCAGTTATAAGATGACAACACATGGAAAATGGGGATATAAGTACTTTTCTAGGAGACTACACATTAAGGTATTCATTCCCTCCAAGTTCCTAATCCCGCCATTTTAATGTTTTCATGTCATTCTTCCCTGTTTTTATTCCTCCTTTCTCGTCTCTCCCTCTGCATTCCCGCCGGCCCTCCCTCTCTCATCCGCAGCCCGAGCTCAGAGCCGCATGTGTCGGAATCAATTAGGGCTGAGAGCCGTCGCGGCCACTCTTTCACGGAGGTAAATATTAAACTGCACCAAGCACCGAGGAAGAAGAGAGGGTGGGAGGGGAAGGGGAAGGGGGAGAGAAGAGAGAAGGGAGCCCTCCGTCCCTAATCCACCGCATCGATCAGGCGGGGATGAGGGTAATATATTATTTTGACAAGATACGATCCTCCGACGCGCACCGCTATCCCCGGCGATCGATTTCTTTTTTTCTCTCCTTTTTTCTTCCCCTTTCTCCCCCTCAGTGAGTGGGACAGAGTTTGTGTGTGTGTGCGCGTGTGTGTGTGTGGGTTCTCGGCGTGTGCTTGTGCACTGGAGTGTGGATGGGCGACAATGGGAACAGCATTAGGAAATGTGGGGAAGAGATGGGGATGAAGCGGCTGGTACAGGTCTGCGCTTTTACAAACAAGCTCACGTCTAAACAGCTAAATCACACTTTCACTCAAAGACGGGTCGTTGGGAGAATCAGAAGATTCTATTTTCTGTTTAGTTTCTTGTGTTTATGCACAGAGGGCCGCATGTGGAGAAGGGCAGAGTTAGAAGCAGAGCTGACCTATTGTAAAGTTAAGTGTCCTCCCCCCTACAGAGTCCCCTCCTCTATATCGCTTTGTAAACTGTGTCTAAATGCTAAAATCCTGGATCAATTTTATTTTATTCAACCTCTCCCCCATCACCTCCCTCTGGCCCCTGCTGTCCTTCTGAAGAAGTATGCTGTCCTCTGCTGATGGAGGACGGACATGTGAGCATATATTTTGTGGTTGCCAGCATATTTGCATCATTACATATGGACAACACCTTAAACAACATATTTCCAAAGCATACACTGTAGAAAATGTCAAACATAATTTTTCTCTGACAAAATATTTTATTCTCAACATTTATGCAAAAAGAGACTCTTTTTATGATTATGAGCAACATGAACATCTTCGACAATTTCAGCTTCTTCTTTTGTTTTGCTTACGGGAGTAAAAATGCAGCAATGGTTGAATCCTGCTTCAGCTTAAATAAAATATCCAAGTATACATAAATAATGAAAAGGATTACTATATTAACACCACCAAAATATGAATTATCCAAAGCAAACTGGTGTTTTAGCAGCAAAGGTTGATGTAAAGTTGGAATAATTGGTATGAAATGGTAGAAGATTATCACAACATAATTTTTTAGTAAAAAATGATCAAAACACAAAATATATATCATGATCTGTTTGTTTTCATTTGGAACACGAAAAGAACCATTGTTAAAGGGGCTAAAAGATCAGTTAATCTTATTGTTAGAATGTTAAACAGCTGCTGAATTTATTGGTATTTTTATATGCTTGAAGCACAGCAGCCCTCTTTGTTTTTCTGCTCTTAACCAAAGACAAGCTGAATTAATTAGTTTATTAGCTGGTTAATTAGTCAGGTTTTCTGCTTCGACAGAGCCTGGAGTCACTTACCTTACAAACTTTTTAAAAAAGTGAGGTGTTGTGACCTTACTGAGAATTTTTTTTAATCTAAGTACAAGAGAGGCGTAACGTTTTTTCAAAACTAACCAGCAATGTGCAGCAGGTAGGATAAGAACTCTACAATCAGTTATAACAAACTCGTCAATTTAATTGTGTTAACAGTGAGATGGAAAAAAAATAAATTATAGATAACTTTGGTTTATAGTGAAATTAGTCAATGACTTTAGTTGCACTGAGTCAAAAAAATAAAGTCAACTAACAGACAATTTGAAATTGTTGATTAAAGTTTGATGGGTTTTGTTCTCCAAATCTTTCAGTATCTCTGTGGTGGTAAAAGGTGTAAATGTTTTTGTTTAATTGTACATTAATACATTCAGCTTAATTTTGTAAAACTTATCAGAACAGAATAAAGTGTTTATTTTCCTTTGGCTAAAGAAAGAATAACTTAATTTTCTGTATGTTAATTATCATGGGCTCACACTGAATATAGCGCAGCATCAGTCCTGAAAAAAGTCACTCACATGAAACTCTGCAACCAGTCTGGCTGAGCTTTAACTGTGGCTGCAGAATTGGTGCTCGAGGGCGAAGAAGTTAATGTGGGTTTGCATTCTTTCTGGGAAGGGCGAAACTCATCTGAAGCCTGATTTTTCCTGTTTGGTTTGTTAAATTCAGGAGCTTGATTCAAAGACCGCTACAGCGTCTGGCTAAATGCCCTTTTTGTGAAATCCCTTCACTGAGCTGCATGGCCTCTATAGCTGCACACGCAGCTGCCCATGGCTGCTACATAATCAATGAGACCCAAGACATTTGTTCTCGCTCACACAGTCAATGACGTCATTTTGCTCTCTCAGTGTTATTTTGGGTGGGTGGTGGCGGGGGGTAATTGGACAGGTAAAGAGGAGATGCCTCACATATCTGTCAAACTTCACCCTGTATATGTTCAGTTTAACTCTGGTGGTTTAAGCAGTTAAATGCCACCTTTGCTCACTTGCAGTGTTTCCTATATAAATGATCCTAGTGGGGCCTTCACACAATTCCCTGATTTCCAGTCTTTCCAAATAGCACATTGGGAAATCTTTTCTGTCCGCTGTTCTACATTCAGCTGAGCTCTGCGCCTGAGATGTATAGCCTCAATCTCTGTGCCCCTCCCCTCCTCTGCCCACTCTAAATGTCTCTTCAATGACGTGTGTTATAGTAGGGTTGCAACTGAGCTGTAGGATTAACACCTGGAGGCAAAAGAAACTTTGTTCTTGTTCTTTCCATCTCAAGATCAAGAACACATATTTTTGGGGTTCTTGCAGAGTTCGTAGGAAGCTTCAGATTCTAAGAGCTGTTGTTCTATGCTTGCACTCCAAAGGCTTTGAGGCAATGCTGCTACTGTTGCGGTTAGACATGTAGTGTGGTATTGGTAACCCAGAGCTGTAACATATCTGCTAACTTTGCATGTTGATATTTCAAGCATTATTGAAGGGAAGTTAAACTTTACGAGTTTTGTTGTAAATAACACTGTCTACTAAAACAGGACTGTCTGCAATACTTTCTTCTAGCTGTAACTGGACAGACTGTTGGTGATGGACAGCTGGAAAGCAATTATCAAAATGTTGAATGGAATCAAGCCATTTTTCCATTAGTTTGGCAAATGTCTAGATATCGTTTCTTATGAGAGTCACTACAATTCTTAGGTGTTAAGGTTTGGAAAGTCATCATACTTCTAAATAGGATTTCTTTTAGAGCCTTAACAGGAAGAAGGCCTTAAACAACATTAAAAGCTGCTTAAAATATTCCATTAACTTTTTAAATAGCTGCAATCAGACAAACTCCGTAGCAACAAGAAAAACAAAACCTTCACACTGTTACACACCACCAGTCAGTTCAAGATTTGGAGTCGAATCTTATTACTGAGATGATTACTGGACTTATTTTCACCTCATTTAATTTTATTTTCTCATTTATTTGTGTTTTCTAAGTTTACTTTTAGCTGCTGTCACACTGTTTTCTATCTTACCTGTTTTGATGACATGTTGAGAAAAGCAAGTAATGCAGGGCTAAACGTGAGAAAATCCTGGATTTAGTGGCACATAAAGTTCTGTCACGTTGAAATAAATAAGATTCAATCTAGTTCAGAATAACGTTATAGATATCTGTTTTATAGTGTTCAGTTGTTTTAGGGCCAAGACGTACCTCTACTAGCTTAATTAATTAGGAAGTATGCCGTGTCATTAAATGTTTTAATTTCATTATCAAACATTTGGCAACGTGAGCTAAGTCGGTCTTTATGTGTACAGAGATAATAATGACTGAGCAGTATTATGGTAGAATATAAACATGTCGGTGCTGCAGTATTTGAGTATAGTTGTGTAAATGCTGCAGCAGTGATGCCCCCTCTACAATATGCATGGCATGTGAGGAGGTCAGCGCCAAGCCAAAGCCAAAGAATCTTTGAGATGTCTGAAAAGGGTAGCCTAGCCAAGCTTTTAAACAAAATATCCTAAAGATTAGTGTTATTAATCCAAGACAGAGTAATGCCATTGAAAGGTTATATGTTATAGATCTAATTTAACCCTTTATTTTTTTCCAAGATCATTTGTACTCAATAACATGATAACAATTGGATAGAGACTAAATTAGCTAAAAATGCCAATTTTTAATCAAACTAATCTTTCTTTGTTTTATATTTTTGCACCCATACATCCAGTGACATTTAACACAGTGGTCTTTTCTGCATAACTAAGCTACAAATAGATTTTTATTTTATTTGAAATGAATTTAAATTGCAACATAAAATCACTACAACAGCTATAAAGTCTGCTAGTGGTTAGAGAAGACGAGGTTTATAACTAAAAACATGAATGTAAGTTTGGATATGATTTCAGCTTTGTGTAATTAAAAAAATATCTTTTCAAGTATTAGAATACACCAATGTTTTGTGTGTTTTTTAATCCTAAATACTGTACATAGAGTGTAAATTATTTATAGGGGAATACATGCAGCAAGGTTTTTTTGCAAACAGTCTTTTAGTTCTAAAATGTCAGTAAATGACAAAAAAAAGCAAGAAACAAACAACAAACCCAGCATGGCGACTGTTAACCAGTCTCTTGGATTCTGCCAAGACTAAACATTTCATCTGTGTGCATCATCTCGTTTTGTGTGGACAGCATCAGCTCCAATCTGTCTTTTTAAGCACTTTAGTGACACAAACTCACTCAAGTCATGCACACAACGTGGTGCCCAACAACAACAAGTATCTTCCCCAGCAGAAAGGTCCATCCAAACAAGTGCGACAACACCCGCTGCTTTCTTGTTCTGCTCACTCTCACTTCTCGTCCCCCACTTTCTCTGTTTCTGCCCGCCGCAACTTAGTTTTCCTCCTTTCTCTTTCTACCCGCTCTCGCTTTTATTGTGCCATTTTCTGCCACTTTGGTCCACGAAGGAGAGGCCGTAATGCAATCTCTCCCTCTCTCCGTCCCCTGCTGTGAGGGAGAGTAGCTTGGCCTGTGTGTCTGTCCAGAGAGAAGTGTATGTGGAGGGGGGGGAGACGGGGTCAAGGTGAGCTCTAATACACTATTGATCTGCCCCAATTGAAAACCTGATGGAAATTTTACCCCCCTTCTTCTCCCTTCCTCCTCATCCCTCTCTCACCCCTCCTTCTTTCTCTGTTTTCCCTTTCTTCTACCCCCCTCTCTGTTTCTATCTCCCACTCTTCCCTTATGTCTTTTTTCCTTTCCTGTGTGTATCCTCCCTGGTGTCTGGAGTCTTCCTCTTTTTCAGCGTCTATCCCCGTTCACTCCGATCTGTTTTCTCTCCCAGCTGAACATCTCTTTCAACCACTGACGACTTTTCTCCCCTGCTATCTATCTTTGAGAAGAGCAGCTCTCTGCCTCAACCATCCCTCTAATCATTTCCCTTTTTTCTTCCTTTTTTTGCTGCTTTTGGTCTCGCCATCTCCCCATTTTCTGCTCCTATCTTTTTCCTTTTAAACCTCTTGTTACCCCCACCGGCGCCTCTGGTTCTGTCTCTCCCACTCGTTTTCTCTAGCCCCCTCACCCCCCCTCTTGAGTGTGCATCAGATGGTCCATTTCTCCCTAACCCAGTGCATATTGATCCCTATGGCAGCAGCATGCAGGGCGAAGGCTGTGAGGACCTCTGCTACAGTGTATTAAAACGCCACAAACGCTTTGGACATGGGGCCGGATACACGCCTCCCCGGCAGGGCTCTGTCAATAGTGGCTCCCTCCTGTCAACAGCAGCCAAATGGCCTCTCAATCTGAGACTCATGATGATGTGCTGGAGAACAAATAAGAGAGCATCTTTGTCCAAAAAAAAATCACTGATGAAACAAAAACAATGTCGCTTTAAAAGCATCTTGTCAAACCATGGTAATACACTTTAAAACGGGGACATGTATGTCAATCAAAACCATGTAAAGCCATTTTCATCTACAAGCTGAAAATGTTACAAATAAAAATCTATGACCTCAGCTATCAATTTGCTCCATTCTTTGGCCTAACAAGCTTTGTAATAACATGCAGTTGTATGTGGGGGCAGCAATTATGCTGTTGGCTGAGAGCAAGCTGCAGACTATCAAACAAAAGAGGCGCAAACACTGGAAGATACCCCAAACAATAGACATGGCAGCCACACCAGCAAACCCTTTTCAGCTAAGCATTACTTTCCCCACTTAACAAGACCTGAATCTATGCAGAGTTGGCCGCTATCGGCACGCTTCTTGGGGAGATAAATGGAGTGTTCGCGTGTTTGATTTATGTACCGTTGTGTACGTGTCAGATGGGCCGAGCTATCGAGACCACCATCTCTCAATAGACACAGAAATGCTACAGCAGCGGAGGGACCCCTCTGTCGACCTCAAGACCCCCTGATACACATCTGGAATAAACTGTTTGTTGCAAACAGAGGAGGAGGAGGGATACCATTCATTACTTTCTTTACATTTCTATTTAAAGAAGATATATTCCCTTTGTCCCTCTTTGCTAAACTCTTTTGAGACCTCTCTGCTCTGTATCAACTCCTGAAGTGAAAGGAAACAAACACTATAAGTTCAAGCTAATCTTTGCAGCTTCAGTCTACACTTTTATGACCAACCTTACAAACAGCAGGCTGGTTTTAGGGATGATAAAGCAGAATATTATCTGTTGGTCTTTAAATGTGACAGTAATGTATTGATCAGAGCTGTTTTGGACAGTTTTATAGACATTTATTTAAACTATTGTCTTTTTGAATACAATTATCGTTTCAAATATTTCCTTTCAGCCTTTTTGCAATCGGTAGATATTGATTACTCATGTTAGGAGGCATTTAAACAGTTATGTGAAACAGCTATGAGTGGGATTTTAAAATGTTCAGTTTAGTCAATCAAAATGGAAACCAAAAGTTCCCAGAGTTTAAAATGCTATCTGTTTTTAGGATAACAAATGACTCTCATTTGTGAGTGTAAACAACAGTATGTATGTCGTTCCCTTAAAGGATATAGACCTGGGTCTGGAACCCTACTAATCAGGGGTCCAATGTCAACTTTTAAATGATTACCTGGTTCAGCATTCCTGAAACAAATTGCTGAAATACCTCCTTTGTATGTCATTATGCCCCCATATAACTGTACAGTAAAAATATTAAGTCTGAGATCCTGATATACAGAAAATCTTTGCCTTAATTCTAAAATTACAACAACTTTGCTGTATGTTTATCCTTTCTATTATCTGCTGAAGTCACACTCCATGTTGAAAAGGACCAATCTGGATATATTGCAAACGTACCACAATAGAAAATAAAGCTTACATTCAACTACTTTTATGATCTCACTTCTTTACAAAATAACTATAACTTAATGTCTACTTCGTTCTGTAATAAAGTCTGCTGGTGTTCTGTTGACACAGACGAGTGTGGTTTGTAGTAATGTGGTAAAGTATGGATCATTCAGCTGTTTAGAATAAGATCAAATGTTTGAGCCTCTGACTATGATATATAGCAGTTAAAACAGGTAAAGCTGAAAACTGGCCACTTTTGGTTAACAGATAATACCTACAGTAACAGCATCACTTACAAACTGAGAAAGAGTTAATTACATATATAGACCTGTATTTTTAAAATATGGCGCCTCTAATGGAATACACAGATTTTTTTCTGTTCTAAATCTCCGCAGCCTCTAATTTGCCCACTTTAAAGCCTCTCTGACTACAGACACCTGTTTTCATTTTCCCACTTTTCTCTTTCAATCACTCCATCGTTGTCTACGTTTCCCGTCTACCACCCTGCCGCCCCTCCCCACTCTCGTATCCCTCTTTACAGCCTCTCCATCCATTTCTTTCTCCCTAGGAAGGAATCAGTCTCACCTTAATTGCGCTTAAATCGGATTAATGACTGACCGGGGACAACTTGACTTAATCTCTCTTCTAGTAAATCTCTTCCTTTTCTCTTTTCTCCTTCATCACTCTTATACATTTTATCCTCCTTTTAAAACCTGACCCTCTTTATCTTTTCTGCTCTTCTATTTCTGTCTCTGGCATCTTTGTTTTATTTGACCTCTTTCAAGTAGTGCCACCAAAAATGCCTGGGAGGGGCAACAGCCACACCTGCCACAGCCACCGAAACCCCCTCCAGACTGTTATATCTACACATTTAAAAGAAAAAAAAATAAATCAATTTAAGATATGAAAGTAAATACTTCATTATTTTATTTCGTTGTGTAATGTGTCTTTAACAGAATGCAACTCTATACGGGAAGAAGCTGATAAAATTCCTACAAATCTGTTTTTGCTTTTTCTTTTTTCAGGTATGGCACTACAAAAATATGAACGGACCACTTCCCATCCCTTAAAGAAAAAAAACACTTTCTGCATGCATCCCTGCCTCATTCTGTTTTTTTCCATTACCTCTATCAGACTACTTTCTCCAGTCTTTCTCATTCTTCTTCATGGCTAACCATCTGCTTCCCCTCATCATTTCTCTTCTCTTTTCTTCAGATCCATTCAATATTCCTCTATCATCCTTTTATTTCACTGTTCCAGTGAATTTTCCCTCTGAAAGTCTTTGACTTGGCTTGTCACCCAGACGCTGCTTCATCTGTGACCATGTCTTAGATTTACTACGAGGTCGGGTGTTGTGTACGTGTTAGTGTGCATCGATGCGGTCCTGTCATTGCCTCCTAAGTGCTTTGGCAATACTAGAGATCTGCTGTCATGCCAATTCAAATAATCTCAATTGAACTAGATTGGATTTGTATTGAGATGGTGATAAAGGACACTCAAGGTGTGCCAGATTCTCTTCTAGAAAAGGAGCTCAGACAAAATCTCAATGCAGTAATGTAAAATCAACTCTCCTAGCTAAATTGTGTTGAAAAGACAACAAGATGACAAGCCCCCTGATGGAGGAAAGCTGGATCGAGCTGGTAAAAGGGGCCCCAAAGCTAATTCGATTGTTGGGTTCCTGATTCAAGTCTAGATTTTTATCAAATAAATAGTAATATTTACATTCTGGAGACAAGACCATTTTTCTGACTCATCAAAATTGACTTAGAGGTCATAAATGATTTATAATATTTCATTCTGAATTGTGAACAGTACTGAATACAGTCTTCACATACTTATCGACTGGTTTAACACTACACTTAAAATGAGACTCAAACACGTGCAAAAGCAATTGATATACATAAATGAAACGACCAAACTCTAACTATTTTAATAATAAACTATGAATATTTTCCTCAGAATTATTATATAGTTACAGTCACGTCTGCCAGTTTCCTTAAAATCACAAATATGAAATTTCTTAATAAATGTAAATAAATAAATTAGGCTAATTCTTGTCAAATGTATAACGATTATAGAGAGATGTTGGGTGCCCCCTGCTGGCCTGGAGGCCATGTGTTTCATTAGCATTCAAAGAACAATGACTGAAAATCTAAAAGTCAAAAGACATTCACATGAAAATCCAATTTCTATACATATGGCAGAATTGTAAAAAAAAAAAAACTCAGAATACAAAGCAACAAATTTAACAAATTTCAATTCCTGCATAATTTCTATCATGAATAAAGCAAAAGGATTGTGCAACAAGAAAGGGCTGTAAAAACTACTCAGTGTATAAGACGTAAGCATTTATCTATGTTCAGATTAGAACTGATGAAACTGCAAGAAAAGGTTAAAAAAACCACAAACAATTTAGCGGCAAAAAAAAAAAAAACAACTGATCCGACGTCACACTGAGGTGATCTTTGTTAAGGGTATGGGGCACAAAGAGTTTGCCACCTTCCAAACCCCTGGAGCTTGAAAAATAGAGGGAAGAAAAGGGCCAGCCTTGTGGACAAAAGCTCATTTTCCTCTTGGTTGCACACTGCTGCAGGCGGGCTAACATGCCACGAGAGAATTCAGGCACTCATACACCTTTGTTTTCCTCAGTTTTTTCTCAACTTTACACAGGGTGTCAAAGCCATAACTAAGACTGAAGCAGGATTTGTACGTCAGCCTAGAAGGCATGTGCATGGTCTGTCCAGCCCCAGGCAAACCGAGTGATCTGAGAGCCGTAAAGTCGTGTGCTTCTTTTGAACGTGACAGACGAAAGCAGCGGGCTGACATCTTCAAAATGCAGGCGCATTTGTTCACCTTCCAGTTGTGCAATGGTCTCACTTTTACATCTTGTCCTTTACTTCTTTTACTTGTCTTTGCTCAGCTACTCCTCCAAACACCCGCCTCTTTCCCTCCCCAGTGCTCCCAACCTCTCTGCATGCCCATCTGCTTACCAGCTTGTCCTCTTTCACTCCTTCTCTCTGAGCTACCAGGATTAAGCATTTATCTCGGTGGTCCTCCTTTCGGCCCCTAAACGCCCGTGAGGATGATAAGAGTTGCTGGGATTTGTCAAATTGTGAGCCATTGATTAACTGACCTTTCACGCCTGCAAGTCTCTCAGCCACTCCACTAACTGCCGACAGGCTAGATACAGAGATAGATAGGTACATGCGGCTGTTATTATTGTGTACAAGTTTGTAGTTACCAGGTGTGGTATAGTGAGGGATGACAGAAGAGGGGAGGAGGTGAGAAGATGGTAGAAAAGATACAGAGGAGTCCTTCAATTGCCCTATAGGCTTGGGATGTAACAGGTACAAGTGTGTCTACACTGGCAAACAGAACTGAATCTTGAATAATGAAACATTTTAAGGTGCGCCAGGGGGCTAATATCAGACAGGAAGAGATGGGGGAGGCAAAGAGGAGCGTAGGGAGACGTCCGAGCGTTGGTTGGCTGGAGGAAAATCTGGGATATGGTCTGAACATGTTGCTGGGGATATCTTTGATTATGTGCTGACAGCTCTTGCTGACTTTTTCTTTTGGTTTGTTTTATAAAGAAAAGCTCTTGTGTATCCTTTTTAGAATATATCCTTTGTGTTTTACAAGACTTTGGATTATTTGATAGTTAGCAGCATAAAACCAGTGTAATGTTTTTAAAAACAGAATTAAAATCGAATCTCCACATAAAACAACAGCAAAAGACTTACTACAAACTACAGCACCTAAAATATGAAATAAACACTTTCACTCTTTTTTCCTATTCATATCACAAAACGTTTTTATATAAAACTTTTTTAATGAAAAACATTAAACAGATTTACCTATCTTCAGCAGAGAATAATATATATCTAACATAGTTCTGTTAAATCTCCAATATTGTAGAGATTATTTATAGCAGTTTTCACTAATCATCAAACCAACACCATTAGTCAATTTTACATAAGACAACTTTTATTAGAGTTTTGCAGTGTCGACTGCCTTTTTGTGTAATAACTGCTAGAAAAATAAAATACAGAAGCTTGCTGTATAATTGTAATGAGTCAATGCTAAAATGTCTCATAATAACAAAGATCTATAAGTCTATGTTATGTTAACAATAAAAAATAACAGTAGTCTACATTGGAAACGATTTTTGTGTTTTCATCTGAAAAAAAAGACTTGTATAACATGCAGTGCCGATCTTGACAAATAAACCCCTACCTCGCCAGTTCGTTTCAACTGAAGAAACTGAATCATCATACAGATTTACAAAGTAATAGAACATCTATAGCTCTTTATTTTGTATTTTACCAAACAATATGTAGGTATAGTACACATAAGGTGCTTTAAAGTAAAAAAAAAAAAAAACACTTTAATTTCGTCAGCTGTACAAAAGGCCTACCCACGGTAATATAACTGCAAAACTAATATAATTAACCCGCGATATAATATGTAAGGAATTGTTGTCGACGAAAACAATATTTAAAGCTCCGAATAATGAGCAAATAGACAGATATAAAGCTGAGACTTTGTTAGAAGGATTTACCCACCTGGACCTTCGCGTCGCCCCGCCTCAGAGATGCACCTGAGGCCGAAGCCTGATCACTGTCTCCCGGTCTGGTTGCGGGTGTCCGATCCGGGAAGAAGGGAGAGATGGAGGAAGAATGCCGCTGTCACTCTGCACGAATGCTTCAACGAAACCTAAAAGAGGGCAAAATAATTATCACCTTGTCAAAAAAATGTGAATAAGTGTAATTATAAATATTAGGTTGTATTATCAGTATCATTATAAACTCGTGGAAGTTTAATAAAAACGATAAAGAAACAGAAGATGCGTCGCTTTGGGTCGGGGCAATCCTAAAAAAACTTGTGTTCTGATGTTTTCCCGCAGGAACACTTCTGCCTCACAGACCACAGATCAATCACCTTATTGACTCCTCACTGTCATACAGTAAAGGGGCAACAAGGAGGAACAACACGTGCCAGAGAGCTTATAGTAATGATCGCTGCTCTCTGCCTTTAGAAGCTGCTACTTTATCATACATTTTCTTATCCGATGCAAAAAGAAATCAAAAAACAGTTGCTTCGAAAGGACAGACATTCAAGTTATACTCAAATAAAAATCAAGTTATCTCTTCGCGCTGATGTAACCAGAATAAAGTAGAGAGCGGAGACAGAGGATCTGACTGCAGCTCGGCGGGAGGCTCCGCCGTCTTCAGATGAAAAAGTTGCTGCGAAGAATATTGACCGCACTAACTAGCCGCACTTTGATCATACGAAATTGCTTTTCAGATGACAACATATTAAGGATGAGAACATTTTCGGAAAAAGACAGAAAGAAAAAAAAAGCTCCATGAAAGGGATTTTTTCCCCATACAGCCAAACGGTAAATCTTCAAACCCAAAACTTTACAAAGGATTAAGCGAATATTGTTAGTTCACCAATTCATGTGATTAATTTATATGATGTACTAAAGTAGGCCTATCTTAGGGGAATTTATGAACTTTAATTCTCAAACACCTTAAGATGAGCTTAAGTCCGACGGTGTTGTTTTTACTTTTTGCTTTGTCAAAGTGATAAAGACCGAAAACTGGAAAAAATACATACAATAAAAAACAAAAAAACAAAAACAACAACAACAAAAAAACGGAACTGTTTAGAGCATAAAAACAAACCAGTGCCATTCAGTAAAATGTGCAAATAAAATACAGTTTAAACGAAAAAAAGGCCGTGTTAATAATATTAATCAGACGTGCTTTATTTAAATAGAAAGTAATAATTAATATATAATGATAATGTAGCTGTTAAGTATAAGTCATAACGAATTTCGTTTAGCATTATAAAACAATAATTTGTAGGCCTACATGATAACCATTATTAACGAAATTTGTATAGCATAATAATAATAATCGTAATGATAATAATAATAATAATAACTTTATAGAATTTATTAATTCCTATTATTATCGTCTTATTTATTTTCTAAAACTTGTAGTTTGCTTTAAATTTGTCGGATGTCAAATTATTATGGAAGGTTGTTCAACTCCGACCCTGCTGAGGTGAAGAAACTCCTGTCCACACCTGTTTTTTAAGACATGCAATTTAGAGAAAAAACAAGCAAAAGATCCAATAAATTGCAAAAGAAAAAAACAAAAAAAAAAAAAAGAAAAAAGTACAGTTTGATGCTTATGGTTGAAACAGACAAAAAGTGTCTATAATAAAAAAAGAATATGGCAAAAATGAGTAAAACATGAAAATGAAACCACATAGATAATGTAATAGAAAAAAATGCTTGAATGGATTTTTTATTTCTATTTTAGACAGTTTTTAATTAATAATGTTTTAATTAAAAGTAATAATAATACTACTAATAATAATTATTATGGTTTAACCCAAGTGTTAATTACATAATTTAAATGACCTTTCCATTTTATCTTGTCTTACGTTAAGTACGCGCATTATTATGCGCGCCCTAGATTTTTATTTTTGCATGGCTGATGTTTCTTGAAGTCAGCAGTGAATAATAAAAACACAAGCACACACACATAACACACACAAACACGGATTGGCTACTCTTCTGGTCTTCGAGTAGATCCATTGATCGATCTCTTAATCTGCAATAGTTACATGCATGTATTGATTTACAAACACTGTTTATCTGGAAATATACCGGCACAAATAATTGATGGGAGTACACCCATGGCGCGCATAAATATGCATCAAAAGTTGAAGAGCGGGGGGACACCTTAAAAAGAGATAGAAAATAAATAAATAATAGTAAATAAAAAACATGAACTCTGCGAAATCAAATAAAGATTATTCCAAATATGTTTTTTAAAGCTTGACTGCGAAGTGTTATCGATGGGCCCACATCTGTAACAAACTCCCAGGCGAGTCTGGATACCAACACCAACACGTAGGCTACGCACAACAAAAATCACTTATGCTGGAGTAAACTTGAGCCCCTTTCTTGACAGAGGACGCGCATTGACCTCTCATCACGGAAAGAAAAACTCTTCTCCCTACTCGGCGTATTTTTCTATTCACAGAATTAAGTGTAAAGAAATCGGAGAACAGAAAGTTTAAAAATGTCCTGGAGACGTTCAGTTGTATACGGTTTATAGGAGGATGGCAGTTAAACTTGAACATGGCTCGAATCCTAAATCACAAAAAATGTAAAATGAAAAATATATTAGTTCAATGTATTAGTTAAAGCAAAGCATAGGCCTCATAAATATCCAAACTCCCTCCGCGAGCCAAATGGGCAGCGCTCATTAATGTGAAGCAGAGGGGGGAGACAGAGGGAGGGAGAGATGTGCACCGGCTACAAGGGTCTCGTGCAGCTCACCGCGTGAATGCCTGTTTAATTGACTGATTGATACGGCCGCGTGGAGGTGAGAGCAAGACGTCTTAACAAATAGAGACATTTAAAGGCTAATCCGGGCCAACGCAGACAGCTGAACGTGGAGAGCCGAGACTATTCCCACCTGCGCGCAGACTTTAAAGATCCAAATCTCCGTGAGGCGCGCGCGAGAAAGGTTCCAAATTCGTCCAAAAACACAAAGTCAGAAAAAAACACAACCTGTCATGCAAGGCGCAACTTTTCGTTTCTTCAAGCAAACACTGCATCAATGGAACAGTAATTATGGAGGCAAGGGAAAGTTATACTGTAGTAAAAATAAGCGTGGTATCATTAGAGAAGACTTTAGAGTAAGGTCCCTAAAGCGCGGACAAAAGTTGTTTTTTCTAAGTCAAAAAACAAAACAAAACTGACAACACAGTAAACATGTATATATCATGATTATTAGCGAAACATACCTTCAGATTTCTTTGTCTGTTTTGTTCTGTTTGGCTTTTTCAGAAAGTGATCTTCTCTCTGGCTGAAGCGCGCACAGTCAATCCAAGCACATCCAATCTGATGGCGCACCGAGGCAGCGACCGGAGAGGCAGCTCAACTACCAACCTGAACCCGGGGAGGCAAGGAGAAGGAGGGGGTGAGGAGGGAGAACAGGAGGTGTGCATCTCCCTCTCTCTCTCCCTCGCTGTTTGTCTGTCTGTTTCCCTCTCTCTCACACTCTTTTTCTCCGTCTCTCTCTCCCTCTCTCTCTTTCTCGTGTGTGTAAGTAGTTAATTAGTGAATCCCCGTTCGCCGCGCCTCAGGTCGGTTTGTTTTCCCCGGTCGACAAGCCAAGAGGAAAGAGAATTTGAAGTAGGATTCGACCCGTTTCCGCTCCTGTATCTCAAATCTGAGGTTTGTGAGCGGGCTGGGAGTGCGTTATGGTACTGACTCTGTTTGCGACTGTGAGCGCTTTCACTTGGCTGCCACAAGATGAGCCTTTTTCTGGGTCCAGCCAGAGAGGCTCTGCGTGGGCTCCCCAAGAAATGTAGCCCAGTGTGAAATAAGAATATTAATACAAACAATATATATTTTGAACAGCTCACCATTTCATAATAAAACAAACGATTGAGTTGGTCACTTTATGAAATCCAAGTTCCATGGAATTACTAGTCTGCCAGGCTAAAAACATCCCTATGATTTGCGGACTTCATATCATTAAAGTTTTTTTTTCTTTGTTTTTCATCGGTTATTCTCTTCTATTCCTGCTCCAAGATCCGCATAACAATACTTTTTTTAAACCACCTCATGACTTCCATAAATCATCTGTGCGGGGTCGGCTATAGTCATAAGCAACATTTGCAGCCTAGGGGCGGGGGGGGGGGGGGGGGGGGGGGGGGGGGGGGGGGG
>JAUZNJ010064287.1:0-20748 GCA_034780135.1 Jordanella pulchra
TCAGGTGTGTTTAAGCAGGGAAGCATCTAAAACATGCAGGGCAGTGTGCCTTGAGGACCAGGGTTGAAAAACACTGACCTAAACAGCACTCTGAGAGCACAGACCTCTGCTAAGCAGGACATTTTGCCCAATATTGTGAATTAAACCTATAGCTAAAACGTTCACATGATCCGGATCGTTACCACACTTTAATTGCTCCTTGGCATCAGGTGCATCTTTGGTAATTTACTTTAAAATCAGGTAAGGCAGGGCATGCATCTGCAGCCTCTGGTGTTTGTTCTGCTCCCACCTTCTTCATTCACTCTGCTTTCTTCTTTGATAAGCAGATCGAGACTTTCAGCAAGCCATGGCTCCCCTTTCTTGTATTTTTGTCTTCAGTATAATTCTTTCAAACTTTCTGAGTCTGTTGGCGCAGCTGTCAATACTCACTGCTGCCTCCCTCTGGTTTAATGGTTGAACTGCTTGTTCCACCAAATGTCCCCAGCCTCACGATGTTACAGAATCCTTTAATATTCTTGTGTCCGGATCATGATGTGGATCCTCAGCAAAGTTTAAGGGATTGTTCCTTGGCAGGAGGCAAAGCTCTGCTACAAACACCACCAATAACATAACCTCCTAGGTGGAGGTAATGAATCTGTTAAAATGGAAAATTAAAGTAAATCTTGATTTTCTTCTTTATAAAAGATAATTAAAATACAAAATGCATCAGAATCCATAAGTGGTTTAAAGAGGGTGTCCCTTGTTTGTTTAGTTTAAAATAATGTTCTGGTAATATGTTTTTGCATTAATAGATCACTAGACATGAGGGTTTTGTTTGTGGAGAGCGTATGTAGAAGGAAGGAGCAGGAAGCGGAACAGCTCAGGGCTGCTGGCCTCCGCCACAGAACCTTCCTCTCTTCTCCCCATTTCCTCCGTCTCTGGTGAAGACGGTGGAGAGAGATCTGCCTCATTAGGCCACTCTATCATAAAACTGTCCTCGCTGGGATGAGAGTGGAAAAGTGTACAAATAATATAGCACAGAGGAATTTCAATATTATTTGCAGACTCTAAAATGCTCTCATTATTAATTTAGAATAAGAGGAAAAGGTCAGAGGAAAATTCAGACTCTAGACCAAACAGAGTTCAATGATGTTAGCTCAACAGAATGATGTAAAAGAGGTGAGGAATTATTAGCTGTATTCTACATGTTGAGGTCGTCATCCATTTCCCTAAGTGGTCATCTTGAAATTCCCGCCTGTGATGCCATCTCTACTTTGGCTTTTGACTGCAGTACTTCTCATTTTCCCGGCCAGTGGGTAAAATCGAGGGAAAAGTTGCTTTAATCTGTTTATAATTATTGTGCTTTAGCGTTTGCCTCTTTGCACCATAATCCCAGGGATCAGTGTTCTCTTCATCGCTCCTCTATTCTCCTCCCATAGCTGTGTGGACAGAAGCACTGCTCCTCTGTCCAGTTCAATTTGTCTCTCTTTTTGTCAGTTTTGAGGTTGTTTTATCAAATGCAGCTGATTTCTACAATCAGGGAATCGCAGTGAAATCCTGATAGACGACATTGATGTTGAACAGATGTTGTAAATTTACCAGTATGGAGAGCACATAAGAAAACCAAGAAGGGGATGTCAATAAAGCACATAAGTAACATGTAATGAAGTAAAACATATAATACTGTTGTTATACTTTGCTAACTTTCATCAGATTTCTTAATGAGTCTAAATGTTATAATTTCTTACCCCTCCATTGATTATTAGGAGTGCATTTGAACTTTTTTTTCCTGTTGGTTTCTTGTAACCAATCACAGCTCTTAGAAAACGGCGCCACACCGAGCAACAGGGACAACCACACCTCCTCACTAAGTAGTTTCTGTTGCCTCCTTGTTTGGAGTCGCCCTAAGCAGCCATCTGAATCCTGCAACTTAAAACTCCTCGGCTGAAATTTGCATTCACCTCAGTAGAGCTCTCTGAAAGGATTCTAAAGATCTCTGTAAACACCAGACCAGAACTATGCTGTTGTTTCTTTTAAGTGTCATCTATCGAGCTTCATTTGTCATCTCTTAACAGAGTTGGACTCTTTTTTTTTGCCCGTTAAGTTCTATAATAATCTGCTGTCTAACATACCTGACCTTTTGTCTGTGGTTGTGTGTCTCAGGTCTCCCCAGCATCCGGACTTGTCTCAATCTTAAAAAAGCGGAATGTGTTTGTGGAGAGTCTGGCGGAGTCTGCAGGTCCAGAGCCCAGAACTGAGAAACCCACCCCCAAAAGACGAGTCCGCTTCCGAGTCCCTGATGATAGCTATGACCAAGGTACATAAATGGGTTACTTTTAATCAACATCATAAGAGTTAAATGGTTCATACAGGAACCTAGCATTGTGTATCATTGTGATGTTGGAGCTAATCGGATTTAAAGTTTGAGTAGAGTCTGAAAAATTAGCCTTGCCACACCTTTCAGATCATCTGTAAATAAAACTCCTCTCTTTCTTCCTTACACTTGATGATTATACAGTAGTTGTGTGTTTTTTTTAATGAAATAAACTCCTGAAACCAACTCTAAAGTTTGATGTTCTAACGTGACAAAATCTGAAAGAGTTTGGGGGAGAATTGATGCTTTTGCAGGGAATTTCCTTCAAGAATAGTAAGAATAGTTTTATACCAATCACTGGATATTGTAAACAACTTAAAGTCAGTGGAGATAATCAGAAAAAAGGAAGATTAATTTCATACTGTAGACTAATGACTAACGGCTGATTTTCAGCTACATGTGATTTTATTTTTGTTTTTCTCTGCAGAGGTGGGTGGTGGAGACTCCTGCCTGCTCCTCTTCCTCCTTTGTCTGGTTACTGTAGTCATCAGCATCGGTGGAACCGCCTTGTATTGTGCTCTGGGTGATGCCCAGTCCTCAGTCTGTCAGGACTTCTCCAGAAATATAGACTTCTACATCCTCCAGATGCGTCGTGGGTTAGCTCAGCTGCAGCGCTGGTATACCTCTGGGTTGTAGCAGAGAGAGTTTGTCAAAGACGTGGAGCCTCTGAAGCCTCTTCCAGGGACAAAGAATGTGGAGGTAATGGCTCCTCATGGGCACTAAAGAGCTTACTGCCATTTGTAAGTGGCTGAACGTGTGCTATGGATGCATTGGCGTTCTTTTTTTAAGCCTGCAATTTTAATGCTCTGTGAATACAATTCCAGTGCACTTTTAAAAGCATAGTTCAAATGTCTGTTTACAGGGAAACTTGCAAAACAAAAAACTTCATGATGTAACTTGTGATGTCTTAATTTTTGTACGAGAGAATACCTGTCGGCTTTCATACATTCTCCTGCTGAACGTCTGTCTTTACAGAATCCGGGGGGGAAAAAAAAGTCTTCTGTGCACAACTCCGAGAAGTATAATACTGTAGCTTCAAATGTATCAGATAAAGCATAAGACTTCAGCAAAAGATGGGGATGAAAAGTTGTATATTATTGTCTAGTTCAGTGTCAGTTCACATGCGGGAAAAAAAATAATTTAGGTTTTTATAATCGGTGCAGCAGCAGCTGTTGTTTTTATTGTAGATTTTTTTTAAATAACAGGAACTTTAATCTGAGAGACAGTAACTGCATCTATCTGCTACTTTGAATGCAATCATCGTGTCCTAAGTGTATCTTAAAAATTTTAAACGAATGTTTGGAGCTTAATTAAAAACTTCAGACTTCTTTAAAATGAAAATTTTACATCTGTAATTGTGAAAATATGTCATTATTTATTATCAGTGAACTGCTAATGGTGTAAAATCATATCCTGTTTTTTAGTAAAAGAAAAAATAGCAAAAGTGTTAAAATGCTTATTTTAACTTCTGTATATACAATACAGATCGAACCTCTAGTGACTCTATTCCTGAGAAAGATCTGGGTTTGTGTAGCATATATAAAATGTAGAGAGAATGGTGCACATCTGTAAATGCTGTCAATTGATTATCACCTTGCACATATTACTGGTACTTTTTAAAATAATATTTTTGAAGATTTTGCAATATTTCTACAGGCGTTTTCTTTTTCCTGTTTGGCCTAAACCTGGCCTTGAAATAAGTTCATCAGATACAAACCATTCGCATGGTCCAAATGTTTGCACAGACCACTTAAAAAAAAAAAAAAACTCATGACCTGCTAAAGTATCTGTGTCAAATACGAAACCTTTTTATTAATGACAAATTAAAGAGTATATTGTTATCGTCATTTTCTTGGTGTAGGTAATCGATCCAGGACCACATGAAGCTGTATCTGCCTGTCTATGTTCTTTCAGGGAATTCTGGGAAATGAACAGCTAACACAGCTAGTCTGTTTTGGTAGATTTTCCCAAAAATATTATAGAAAGTGAGAATATCTTGCCTCCCCTTGGTCTTCCGTATTCTGTATGTCATCAGCATAACAGATATGTCTTTATTTATTGTCTGTCAAATCTCAGTTTTGTCTCATGGAGGTCATTATATAGCCTAAACCTTTATTGGACTAATCCTAAGATTTAAATGTAATGTTGTAACAATGTATAATTCTATATTTAGTGAGGATGGAGTAACAAACACCAATTAGAATCCTTAATTCTCATACAAAGTTCTTTGGTGAGTAAGGAGGGCAAATGTCTGTAAAAGAGGGCATATAAGAATGTTCCTCCTCAGTAAATCTGACCTAAAAGGGCTTATATCATCAATTTTCATAACCCCTCCCCCCCCGTTTTAAGCTTACCGCTCAAAATAGTTACATTAATTTCCATGGCCAAACTTAAGCAAGCTGAACGCTGCTGAAAATTACCTAATTAGAGTAATAATGTGTTTCTATTAAAGCCAGGAAAGACCACACAATTGGTAGCAACCCGACAGTCTCAAGATTCAATTTCAGGTCACCAACTGAAGATTTGTCCAGGATTAGATCAAGAGAAACCGTGTAAGCGGTTGGAGACGTAATGAATCGGCACCACATGAAAAGCTTTAAAAACTAGTGATCTATTAATGAACATTCATTTTAAGCGGTACTAAAGAACTTTTAGTTTGCTAGATTTTGGTTCCCCCCAGTGGACAAATTGTATCGTTTTGTCTGAAGGGAGGCATCATTTCAATAAGCACCAGCATAGTAAAGACCATAGTGTGGTAAAATTCTGATCTGGTCGCCTGCAGTTGGATTGAACTACATTTCTGTTTCCAGTTACTGTGTGAAAGATTAATAGGTAATGAATCTAACTGTGGCGAAACAATGACAATGTTGGGAAAAAAAGAAACGTTTAACTTTAGTTTTGTACTGTATTCCCGCACCAAGGTCAATCCTGCTCCCCCCCCCCACACACCAACCAACGTGTCGGCGACTGATGTGCTGATGAGTTTAGAGCCTAGAAACAGATAAATATGTTATTTTTGATAATTTCACAGTAAACACATGCAAAGATCCCAGCAGGAGGGTGCTGCATCGCCTGAATATCAACTAGTTGTAAATTGACGCATAATCATAGAAGTTATGAAAATATTTTATGAAGGTTGAAAAGTTACTTGGTGTTGGTTTAAATAGGGAAAAACCGAGAGCATTCCAAGAAATGATTTATGTGTAGATCATGTTAGGGTTGCAATTTAAATAAAGTATTTTTCTCTTTTTATTTAAAAAAAGTACTAATCTGTAATTAATAATATCAACAGAGAAGAAAGGCTTTTATTGTGATAGATTTATTAGCCAAATTTGCAATTAATGAAGACCAGAAAAGACGACTATAGTTTAACTTTCTCACAAAAGTGCTCCCTCCATCCTGCATCACCATTAAGGAACTACACATCCATTGGATATATAAACTTATTAAAATACTCTTTTTATTGCTAACACTACATCATCATACAGTAGTGGCGTCCTCTCCGCATGCTCGTCTCGAAAGGCTTTTGTTTCAGAAAAGTGCTTATGGAAGTAATTTAACTGCTTTAAAAGCAGAATCATTTTTCTATGTTTTCCCACTTTCAATATTCTGGTTCTCATGTATAATGATATGGGTCCTTTTAGGACAAAACAGTATTATGTCTTTCTCCAGTTGTTTCACACCAATACCTCCTGATTTGTTTGAGATGAGGATTTTTCTGGACTTAAAAGAGTTGTTGATGCATTGATATTTTTCATTTGCACTTGTCAGCTGGCTGGTTCAGATGACGATCACTTAACAAAAACATTTATTTAACTTTTCAGATTATTTGTAATTATTTATGATACCAGGGATATACCTTTAAGTAGTTTTAAAAAAGGCAGATCCATCTTTTGGTTTGTGTTTGATCTCCTTGGTTGACTGGTTTAGTTTATTTTGTAAATTGACTCTGCTCTTTGTTGATCCTTCTGGGCCATTATTCTTCTGTCCAGATTTTCATGTGATTTGTACCCTGTGAGTTTCTGCCAATTCTGTCTTTATTATATTTTGCATGGAAATTGTGAAACTATTCAAATCTCTTTGATTTCATCTGAAAACGTTGTACCTGTTTTTAACTTCATTATTAAAACTTTTCAGCCCAACACCAAAAAGAACTAGATGAATGGTAAAGACTGTACTGTGACCCAGTCTGACAAAAAAATGCATCCTTTTATTAACTCTGACTTTTTTCCCTAAGTTGTATTTCTTTTTTTTTGTTAAACACATCTTCCTCATCACGTCTCATTAAAATCAGTTTTGTTTGGGAGCCTGCGTTGCATTTTTCCTTCTTCAGAATTTTGTGGTTTATTTCAAGTGGAAATCTGTTGGATTATAACCAAGTTTACATTGACTGCAGTTTTTTTTCTGCTTCCTATTTTTTAATATGTTCATCCAGCAATAAGATTTTTTAAATACACCCTTAAAAAAAGGAAAAAGTCAAGTCAGATAAATTGAACTTAAGTGTATATATAACCTCAAAGGAAAAGTAAAACAACAAAGGATTCTGAGATGAAGATCCCCAAAAATAAGTACTAAACAAATACAGCAATTAGATACCATTTAGTATAATTAGAAAAGAAAAACAGATCTATATTGCCTAGATCCTGCTTTTAGTCTCCAAAGATTATAGGAATGTGCCAAATAGTGATTGTATATGTGAATGATCTTCTGTACATAAAGTAGGAACTTCAGGCCTGTTTTCAGATGTTCAAAATCAATTTAGTTGCTTCTAACAGCAGCTCTAAGAACACCTTAAGCTAACATCACGTATAAGAATGACAAACCTAATCCCTTAAATCACATCTGGATTGATTTTCATTATATTATTTTGGCACAATTTGTATTGGAACTCTTCCACACATTACTGTCCACATAAAATAACACCTGAGAGTATTTAACAATAAACCCAAAATACAGGTTTTTAAACTCTGGGAGGAATCCAGGGAACATGCTGCATGCACAAAAAGAAAATACAAGTCACCAGCTGGGATTTGAACCAGAAACCTAGGTTGGAAGCAGCAGAGCTAACCAGAGCCTCGCCAGTCTGTTATTTAGCTGTCTTATTTCAAACTACATAATCCCAAAAGCTTGCAACAGGACAGCTGCAAAGACTGGAAGAAACCGAGAGCAAACTCCTCTTCATGTTTAGTACATCAGAGTAAATATTTGTTTGATTTTGGACTTTTTTTCCAACTTGTGTTCCTTTAAAATATTAATAGTCTGTTTAAAAAGCATAAATGATTCATAATGATCACATGCAGAAAGTAAAGTTGTGTATTTTTCCCAATCTACTCAAAGGTATGTTAGTTAAATATTTAAGAAATAGAGTTGGTTCTTTATTGATGTGCTGCTTAAGTCTTCACTTTTTCATTTTAAAATGGGTTTAGGTGGGCTTTACTGCATCATACTGATAAAGATTCATTTAGATTGTTTAACATGGATTGTTGATCTGCCTACTTTACAGATATGTGCAGATTTTCAGAAAAATGGAATCTGCATTAACTTCAGTAACTGCAAACAACAACTGATTGCAAAACTAAAAATCAAAATTGCCTTGTTAAGTGAACAGTTGGTTGTAATTAGTATTTGGTGTATTAAAAGTATGAATAAAAGTATAGAAATGAAAAACACTTTAAATCAAAACATTTGTAAGCAGAGGAACACACTCTGCTTGATTAAAAAAAATCAAGAGTTTTGGAAGTTTAATTGATAGCTAAAATGCACCAAAGAGACAGAAAAGACTTTGTCAGTATAATCAAAATAATGTACACCCTGACAAAATGTGACATACATATAAAAACTCCCATAAGAGGAGGCCAAGAGTGAAAAAAACAGTTATAGGAAATATTACAGCCGGAGTATAACACAAGTATAAATTGCTAGGTGTTTGCTTTTAATATAGGGTATAAAAAACAAAATTTAAAGGATGTATGTTTTATAAGCAAGATAGATATGGTGAATTCTTATATGTTTTCCCACTGGTTTAGAGCAATACTGTGCGTGCTTTGCTTTTTTTTATTATCTAGAAGCCACTAACATACTCATTTCAGCCTGTAATGCTTTGGATTGGTGCTACTGGTTTGGTATGTCTTCTTAATGCAGAGGGAAATTGGATTAATTAATACATAACTTTGACATTACGAATAACTAAACATTTATCAAAAATTAATATGTATCAATGTCACATTTAATATAAATGTAATCGGACATGGTACCAAGTGTTTTGTGTACTAACGATGCAAAACAAGTTATGGCCTTTGGTTCTTACAAAAGTGTAACGCCCCGTTTTCAGTTTTTGAAAAGTCTGAGGCGTGTGTAAGTACGTGTGTGCGTACACGTGACGTAATCACGTCGTATTACGGATGTAAACACAACTTGGTCCACATGGAACGAAAAGCAGGGATGCTGCCAATCGTGCAGCGGTTTGTCAGTGTGGGGAAAGGAAACGGTCTGCGGGCCACAGCCAAGATAAGCAGAGGACAGCTGGTGAGGTCTGCTGAGCCGCTGGCGTGTTGCGTTTCCAACAAACGGGCCAGAGAGGTTTGCCACCACTGCTTCTCACGGTAGGACATCTTTGAGTCAGAAGTATTAGAATCCTCTACTGCAAAGCTAGTCACTCGTTTTGTTAACCTTCTTGTTACCACAATGTTTGTTAACCATCGTTACCAAACAAAGGCTATATGTGCGCTCAGTGTGATTAAAGACTGTTTTTTTTATTGTAATGGTGTAAAAATCTGCTTCTAATGGTGTCCCTTTATTAACGCATCTGATATTAAATCGTGGCTTCCTCTTCAGCAGGCTACAGAGACAGGGTGCTGCACTAGCCTCTTAATTACCGTTTGATTCAGCTGTTGAAAATCGGTCACTTGCTTAAAACCTGTTTATAGTTCTTTAACTGGTCGGCAGATGGCACTCTTGGTCCTTTGTGAAAATTGTTCTAAAAACGTCTAAATTAGATGTGACGTTTGGATGAATTTTGCAAGCAGCTCTCAATTGCACAATTGTTTTTGTTGGCTGTGTTATTGTTAAAAGAAAGCATAACTTATACTTTTATAATAGTGTCATCTGTTTTGCAAGGGTATCTTTTATGCAGTAGATTTGTAATTACTATACAATATGAGGTGATGTTCAGGCAAATGGGAAATTTTGCATAAACCCAGTTTTCTTTTTTTGTAGTTGTTTCATTTGTATTCTGGTCAATCAGTTAAAAACAAAAGACCAGGGCGTGCGGGTGGTGCAGTGGTTGGTGCGCACGACCCATGTGCGGGGGCCTTGGTCCTCGACGCGGGCGACCCGGGTTCGAATCCGGCTTGTGGTCCTTTCCCGCATGTCTCTCCCCCTCTCTCATACCCCCTTTCCTGTCAGCCTACTATCAGAAAAACGAGCCACTAGTGCCGTAAAAAGCTCAAAAAAACAACAAACAAAACACCAGAAAATGTCACGATATATAACAATTAGCTAACCTTGAATACTTGAATTGTTAATTTTTATCTCCCCAATAATTAGATATAGTATTTTCACATTTTTTGATATGAGTCATGTAACCGCAAATCATCTCTATGGGAATATTACATGATTAAGCTGTATGAGAGATGTAGATAAAAAGAACCCTTCGTCTGTTTCATTTCTTATTTTTTTATTTATTTATTTTCTCCATCTTACTTGCTATTGTCCATCTGGATTCGAGTTTCTCAGTCACCTTAAAACCCACTTCACCAGGCTCTGTGTGGAAAGTAATTTCCCCTGCCAATTTAATAAAAAAAGACAGCCAAGTAACATTATCATATTCTTCTACATGTAATTGATTGTGGCACACTGGTGGGTTTTATTTTGCTATGGAAAATAAAAAACACCAAATTTTTAGGGTAAAGACTGTGATTTTCCTGTACCAGGTTATTAAAACATATTCACTCTTTGCTTGATTAAAAAATGTCTTTTTACAATCAATGGGGTGTTTTTTGCCATCAATATTACTGCAAGTTTAATTTGGGGAAATCAATGCTATACACTGTTAATTAGTTTACTTGTATATGTTTCACCTTAGATATTTACAAAAGCAATTAGCTTTTTGTTATCATTTATTGGCTACGAGAAACAGGAAATTATTGATTATCTATATTGGTTGTAAAAAGTCATTATTGTACATCCCTATACAAAATTGATATGTACTTTGGGTTCAGCCACTGATTTTTAGTTTGAAACATATTTCAAGTGTTTTGACTCAATTTCTGTCGTGCCAGTATTGATATTCCTGTCCATTGTTGAGGTTTTAAAGTTAGATCAATCTCACTTAGGACATCAGAAATGGCATCATTAAAACATTGCTCCGTTGCGGTCGCCATCTCTCTGTTATGCTAGCAGAAAAGCAGAAAGGCGCTAAGAGTGATGGATCATAAGGTCCAGCCTCTCGCACTGTAATCGGCCTGTGATTGGCCACAGAGAGCACTGATGGGTTGCAGCAACAACCGTTGCCAGTTTTGAGCCAGCTACCCTTGACTACCTCTATCTGGAATCAAGCAAAGCTGAGTATAATCTCTGCTTTACCCGTTCCATCTGGAAAGCAGGTAAACTCTCTCCTCTCATTGGTTAGACTGCCACACTTGGTTAAGAAATGACCAATGAGGGAGCTGGTTACATGTGAGGATCAACAGTGTTTGGTTAAACTGTTTAACAGTGAGTTTAGGGACCAGAAGGGTCACAGAAAAGGTCAATCGAGAGGGTATGGGAAAAGGAAAATACAATTTCAAAAAGGATTTTAAGATGCAAGTTGAAAAAGGAAATGGAAATAAAATAAGGAATAACCTTTTAAATGTGTGATTAGGAAAGGTATTTACAATCAGATTTATGAATTTTGTTGTTTTTTTTAAATTTTCATTTAGAAATAGGATTTAAAAATACATTTTCAGATTCCGGTATTTAAAATTGGATTTATAAATACAATTTACAATTGCTATTTAATAATTCAATTATGGTGAAAATGCTTTTCAAATTGTATGATTTGAATGTTGAATGTGAAATGGCTGGTTTTCTTTTTCAGTGACTCTCTAGGCTGAAATCCATTGCTGGATAAAGGCAGTTTATATTTGCAGTGCCGTTTTAAAATATGAACTGCAGGTCCTTATCGTTGCCTGAAGCATAACTTTTAAAAGCAGACGGGATGTTCATCACATCTAGATTCTCTTGCCACATCTGCACAGCAAGAATATAACAAGGACTTAAGGCTTTTTGTTTAGTATGCGTTGAAACAAAAAGTAGACTTTTTTTTTTTTTTTATAAAAAACAAAGCACAATCTCTACTCCACAGATAATGCATCAAACAGAGTATAGGCCATATATTGAATACTTTACTGTTGCTGTTATTTTAATATGTGTGTATAGATGGGGTAGGGGGAACTGAGGCTTCCATCAAGTGTTGATATTTGACACCAATCTCTCACTCGACGTCTCTTTGGACCATGTGCGTCTGCCGATTAAAAACAAAAACATCTAAAAGCTGTTGCTTTATTTATAGAGCGAAACATTTGATTCAAAGTTAGATGACACCAATTTCCTCGGGGCCTTTGTTATTTTTTAAAAACGCTGACAAAGAATATTGACAGACAGTCTAACTTGAGAGACTTTTTCATTTTTTTTTTTAGCTATGATGTGATGCCTGTAACCTGGAAGAAGAAAAACATTCACTGTTGGGAAGTAATGTCGGCAAACCATGACAGCACCAGTCAATATTATGAAATATTCAAACGTAGGAATACATCAGTGTGTCAAAGAAAAAAAATAAACTCTTTAGTTCTTTAACTGTTAGAGTATCTTTGTGTAACCCAAACTCAAGCCCAGATCATCATAGCACCACCTGAACAAAGTCATTATGCAGCCTAGTTTTTTTCAATACAGTTTTATAGTAGTTTGCATTTACAAAATGCAATATTTCTTGAATATTTACCTCAGTTATACCTTCTTTAAATAAGCTAATTCTACAGGATTTCATAGCAAATATTCTCTCATGAACTACAAAAGCACCAAGAGCCTGAGGGGAAAAAATAAAGATTGGTTGTAATTATAGTATTTACAATAAAATTGTGAAGTTTCAATTATAGCTCACTCCTGTGACAAAAGAGACAGCAGGATCAGTTGATGAATAGAAAACAGAGGATATTTATGCAATAAATCACAAGTACATATAACAGATTAACAGGATTACAACTGGACTTGATTCCAGCGACACGGGAGCAACCCAACACCTGCGATGGACGCCAAGCAACAATCACAGGAGTTTAAAGACCTGAACATTTGTGTTTTGTACGTTAGTGTTTTATCTTTAAGATACTTTTCTGCTGTTTTGGATGCAGCTTAGCAAAGAACTCTCCCTTAATAAAACATCACCAGTTTCTGTTTTTTTTTCCTCCCCCAAGTGAGTAAAATCCACAGGGAAAGGTCATCCAAGGCATTCCTCACTTCATGTCTCACTACTTTCTGATGTTACCCGGGTTGTGCATGAATTTACAACAGAACGGGGGATTGTCTGCGAATCATCTGGGAACCGCTGAACTAGCTTTACGTCTTTGATTTCCACCAAAGTCCCTAAAACGGATCTTTTGTTAAGATAGCTGGTATGTTTAGGGGTTTCTGACATGGGATTTTAACAACAGCTGTTAAGCCACGAGGGACCATGCTAAACCTTCAGAGCACTGGTCCTAGACACTTTGCTGGAATGGCATTAAGCCACCTCTTAGACATTCCTGGACTCTGCACTTAACCTCAGAAATCTATCCTGGAGGCATGGTCACACCCTTCCTGGCAGTTCTCGCACTGCCATGGACAGCCTCATCAGATGGTAAGACCTGGAGGGCAGAAACCAAAGCCTCTAATGTTCTCTCAGTAGCCCCTTTTCCCTTCTGCACTGGTTTTAATGGTCTTTGCAAATTGCAATTCAGCCTAAGAGAGGGTAGTTAAGTTTTTTTTGTTGCTTGTCATTACTAGAACCTGCATGATGAACAAGATTAAGGCTTAAACACAATGGACATGGTTTAGTGGCACTTAGAGCTCATTGTACAAGATACCAGTAAAGAAAAGACCCTTTAATACACCCTCATCAAGTTCCAGTGTTGCTTTTATGGTATGGAAAGAGTAAACTGTGAGTTAGGTTTTAATATGCAATAAATCACTTCTAACGGTAAAGAATAATCATTCCTGACTTTATGTCCCTACCCTTTCTGTTAGAGTAAGAACATGACGGTTCTTTGTTTTTGTGGCAAACCTCGATCCTGTTAAGATGTGTGTATCTGGGCTGCAGTTGTTTGTCCTCTCAGCTTTTATCACTCATTACTTAACAGCTTTCAATCCTGTCATTACCTTCAGCTTTGATGCTCATTTCCTGGACATGTGTGTGTGAACAAACAGCATCTCTCTGTTCTCCCGGTGATATGGCCCCACAAATGACCGCATGCTCAGAGAAACGTTCATGCTGCGAAACTGTTCTTTGAGTGAAAATAAAACAGAGCTGTCCATATGTGTGACACTCGGTGTATTTTAATAATGTATTTTACTCTGTCTTTAATCACTTCCTTGTAGCTCTTATTTCTATGTACATTCTGAAAGGTAAACAAAGAACTGACATGGAAAAGGTGCACATGAGCTGGAAATTAGCTACTTATCTTCACATTGGCTCAGAATGACATGTTTCTCACTTTGTTCTTCTGAGCTGAAAGGGTGAAATCTTATCAGTTTCACATTTGTCTAATACACACAAATATGCAGTCTCATGAAACCTTTCTGCATAATATGTAAAGGCAACACCCTGAAACTGATTTTCTTTTTTTTTTTCTTTCCAAACATCCATCGCCTTTTTTTACCCCAAACCATCTCTGTAGACAGACTCTGATAAGAATGTGTGTGAACCTGCTTGTATGGGAAGCATACAGATGACTGCTTCAGATGCAGTTTGACAAACCAAGAGGAGCAGATGAGAGGAAAGAAATTCTGAAATAAATCAAAACCAGCAGTAAATGTATTCTCCCCGTTGCTTTTCCCAACATCTGTCTTTCTATCTCTCTTGCATAGCTCTCCTTTTTACCAGCTTCTCCTCTGCCTTCTTTCCACCATCTTCACAGGTTATACGCCTTTTTTCTCCTTTCTTTGGCTTCCCTGTTTCTCAAAATGATGATGAATTCTAGTGTGCTGCCTTCGTCTCTCTCCTCCCAAACTGAGCTGCTTTTTTCCTCTCCTGCTGTTTCACACCCAGGTGCTTTGAAAGAAAATCCCAAACAGCTGTATCATTTGTAAACCAGGTTATCTGCTGTACACAGGGAGTCCGCCTCCAAATATGTGTTAGTAATCATCTTAAAAGCACATCTGTTAGCAGAAATTAGATGTTGGTCCTCAGGAGTATGAACATATGTTGTCTGCTGAGCTTTAGCTTTATGCAGCACAGTTAATAAAATTCGTTTTTTTTTTTTTCTATTAGAAATGTGGATCCAGGAATAAGAGCCCCATCGGGATTTATTATGCGAATATAATCTGTTACTTGTGTTCTTCATAACCGTGGGCAGGAAACGGACAGAAAAAAGCCATACTTCACAGCCAATAAGGATGACTAAGGATACATGTCTAGCATGGAGATTTTATTCTTTTCATTTAGTGAGATTAGCAAAGAGTTCAGTTCTCTTGTTGACCATTTTGGATGGGAGTTATTTCTCTGGTTGCATATCGATGATTACTGGCTGTGTGTACGTGTCTTCTCATGCACCTTGATGTCTCTGGGTCTCCTTCAGCAGCCATGTCCTGCTTATACTTCAGAGCTCCAGATCTTTTGTCACTTCTTGTTGGCATTTCAGTGAGAATATTACACAGACATACTTCTTTCATTAGGCTTCATTCTGGTTTGAATTCCAGCTGCCAGACATTTAACTGAGATCAAACCACATGTGCTCATAATACTTCATTATTCCCCTCAACTTGACTCTTGTGCTTCAGAAAGGCTTTTAAAATTATTGTGATAACCTCCATTGAAATACCTTAAAGAGCTCCCCAACTAATCCATCTGCAATATTGAAACGATGAATGGTATCAAAATTTATGAAACTAATTAATGCAAAGAGTAAGAATATACATTTTTTAGGAGTCACATTAATGATGTAGCAGGGTTCGGCTATATGGCCAATATTTATATCATGATATATTTCTTAATTCAGTCGTTACAATATCATTTCGATATCGATGTAGAAAAAAATAAAAGTCTCAGAAAGACAGTCAAGAATGTCAACAACAGATGATTAGACAAACCTATGATGAATATTTTGCAATGTCTATAAAAATCCTCCAACATTTAAGAAATATTAGCTTTGAGAAACAAAATTACATAAAACTACATGAAAACCTGGACCATCAATCAGGGACAAATGCTGTATTTATAGACGGTCATGTATATTGAAATAACAGAGCAGATATGCCAGACAGAAGACACCAAGTTCAAGACATTCGGCACTCTCTTTGTTTGTCATTGCACCGAGTCCTTCCACAAGTAAGAAGAAAATGTTAGAATATTGGTGGCAGTAAAGCTTCTTGAGCTGCTGGCCTCTTTGCTGTGACTGACTCAGACGAAGGCAGAGCTCATCCGTGCTTCAGCATAGCTGTGACTGAGAACAGGAAACATTATGAATGTTCATCAGGACATCAGGTTCATGAAGCAAAACAAAAGAACTGTGGTTCTGGAGCTCGGTAGACACTCCAGTGATCAGAGCAGGAGGAGCCTGTCAGCTAGAGGCTGAAGTTTGATGTTATATGTGATAGTTTTTAAATCCTCTCTTTTTTACTGTTTTCTCAAGTCTATAACAGTAATTCATCCTGCATGATCTATAACTAACTAGCTTTCATGTGAATCTAGCTGTGCACATTTCTTGGTTGTTGCTACCATTAAAGTTCCGTTTTTCATTAAATGTAGCAGCAGTTAAAACTATGAAGTAACTTTGCAGACCAAGTTAGCTCAGCCTTTTAGCTGCAGCAAAACAAGGCTGGGTAATTACCTTCCGAGCTTATTTTATGTTAGCTATAAACCTAACCATTTAATGGTGCATACTTCACCCTAACCTAAACTAAACTAAACTAAACTAAGCTCATATCTAAGGCCAACAGTAGATGGCATCGGTGACTCTTTAGAAGCCATCTTTAAATTATTTTCTAATCCTTTTAACAGTCTCTCATATTCACTTTTTAAAGCTCAGTAATACGAATACTAACAAACATAGAAACTCTACAAGATGTTCTAATCTTTTCATCCAAATATTTTTTGGACGACTTTCTTCCAGGCTGAATATTTCAGATTTGCAGCAGGTAATAGAAGAATTGATCCATGTAGTCCAGCAACCACCAAAGTTGAGGCCTTTTGAAAAAGAACAAAAACAGGTGCTGCATATTATTTGTTCCCCATACCATGTCAGAGGAAGATTTAACACTAATGGCGGTAAGAAGAGTTTAGTCTGTAGTTACTAACATACATAAAAGATCCCAGAGACTTATAATGGGAAGAGAACCTCCTGAACAGTGCTGCAGCCCATACTCCAGGGGAATCAGTTACCATGCTGCACACACCAGGAGGGTTATGCTGACATAGGCCTAATTAGATGGCTTACAGCAAAGAATTAAAAAACTGACCACTTATACAGAGATGAAAGAACACCGATCTGTTAACTTGCATATTAATGGAGTAACCAGCTTCTTGTAGTTTCTTCAGTTTCTAATGAGTGGCAGCTTTTATGACCTGCACATTCCTTCTCTTCTATTTATTCTCATCTCATTCTTCTAGTTTTTCTATTTTCTTTTTGCTTCCTTACATTTACTCCTAGATCACCTCTTTAAGTCTACATCTGTTTTCTGCTTTAAAAAAGCAAAACAAAAAACAGCAAAAAGGAAGGTTGTTGCTTGTGTTTGTCTTTTTTTTTTTACCAACAAAAGATGGAGAAAACTAACAAGAAACCAAGTTATTGGTTCATATCAGCTGTAAGTATGGCTGCATAATATTAGGAAAAAATGGAGTACTGTTGAATGTCCCAATAAGAATAAGATTTGTTATAATGAAGGAGTCGTTATTTGGTGTTAATTTCTTTCTCCTTTGGGTTTAAAGGAAACGCAGACCCTTTGAGTTGATGAGTTAGTTACTGGAAAACAGAAATTAAGCATTTTCATATTGTGCATCTCAATGCTAAGGTTTTATTGAAAAAGTTGAGATTTTTTAGGATTTCTACGTTATTTTTTTAACTTTAAAAAAGTTTCCATTACTTTCTTCAAACAGTGATACCTAAACATCTGATTACTTCCCTTTAACTAACTAAAGCACAAATCATTTTTTATCAAATACCTTTTTGCTCTTACTTAAGGTATTTTTTGATTACTACCTTTTCCCTTTACCTGAGTACTCATGAGTAACTCTTGAATACATGCCTTGGCCACTCTACTACCCTCCGACCAACAGTGTCCCTGGATGTTGTTAAATATCAGGTTTATGTTGGTTAAAGCTGGAACAACTAAACCACTTGAAACCCCGAATCCTTATCTGACTAATTTTACGTACTCTTTGTCATCTTCATGCTACAGAATCTGCTGCAATCCATCAAAAGTTGCTTGTCTGCCATGAGTTTACAAAGTTTAGCTGCTTTATGGGAAACCATTAAACGTAACACATATTGTGCAGAATTAATTTCCCCTTTTGAAGGATTTTTAAAATGCACTTTTTATATCTTTTGGAAGGAATCAAAGCAAACGCATCACAGGCTCTACAGAATGAAAGAGATTCATAAAGGTTTACAGTAGGGCTGCAACTAACGATTATTTTGCTGATCGATTCATCTGTTGATTATTTTTGATTGTTGCTTAATCGATTACTAAATTAGTTGACGATTATTTCAATAATCGATTAATCGTGATTAATCGTATCAATTGTTTCAACCCTAGTTCACAGTGAGGGTAAAGTTGTTCATAGTTTACTACAGTTTTACTATAAAGAGGGACAGGAATAACATAGCCTGATGTGAGGTAATGGAACAATGGATTTATATATGAATTCAAATAAACTGAATTATTTGAGCTGGCAAGACAGACATTTTAATAAGCAAAAAAAATAGCCCTGTTTTGTGTACTTTGTTAATTATTTTTTACCACTATTTTGTCTACTTTATTTCTCACACTTAGAAATTTGGGAATTTATCCTCACATTTTCATAGAACTCTGATAAATATGTGATGTCCAACCAAGAGATACAACACACAAAATAATTTATTGAAATTTATACTAACCTGAAGAACATCATTACGCTGTCGGGATTCCTTAGACATGACAAATGCTTCTGCCTAAGGAACAGATTATACAGATGTTGGTTATCAGGGACGTGATCCCTGGTTTAAAATATGCAATCAAAAGCTGTGAAATGTCACAAAATTAGAAATTTAAAAGGAATGGAGGGAAAGCAGCGAAAACAGGTAAACAATGTGACATTGAGGAGGAGTAGGATGGCATTAATTCGGCATTCTGGAGGCCACTAATGAAACCCTTTTAATGTTATTCATGAGTTTTCCTACTGTGCCTGCAGTCCAAGCATGGACCTGCCATCTCATCCTACAACATCTGACGGAGACTCAGCGGAGAAACGCTAAAAAAAATGATTAAGAGGGAGGAGGGGGTCGACTCAAAGAAAGCGGGAACTTGGCCGAAGATGAGATAGCTTAAGAATCGACTACTCGGCATTAAAAAAAACAAACATAAAAAACAACTTTTTGGCTTTCTCATTATTATCAACATCTATTTTCAGCGTGTTCAATCAGTATGTATAACCATGATACACTTTATAAAGGTGCACAGGCTGCTGGAGCTGTGAGTTGAGTCGTCTCTCTGTAGTTGAGTCATGAAATAAAAAGCCAAGAACGTGTGTCGCTGCTCCTGAACTAAATTATTATTAAACAGTCAAACCAAAGACTCTTGGCTGCACTGCTGAGCCAGAGGATAAAAACAAGGTTTTTTATTATGGAGGTTGACAGTAAAATATTTCACAGGCCTGTTTCATCCTCTCGTGGCATGTGTCAAGGCAAATGTTTTTATGTACCCTTAATCTTTTTGCAGAGTGAACGTTTCCAGTTATTTATATTCAAAATCGAATTCCTGGAATTTTAGGATTTTAACTGGTGCATTCTTTTTTTTTTTTTACCCATGAACTTAAATCATTGTATATCAGTTTATTATCTTAAGTATTTTTGATGCATTATAGCAATCGATGTAATTATAAAAATGCTTAACTTGTGCACACAGTGAACTTATAGATCATTATCTGTAGATGTCATAAATCTACAAATAATGAAATTACATTAGTACCAACAGACTCATTGAAATTAACCGATAATGACTCTTGATAAAATCCTACTAAGTATAAGTGACCCTCTGCTTGTACTTATCTGTTTCCCATCACCGACTGTTCTCAAGATCACTTGTTTCTCTATTTTGAAGATACATTTGCTTAAACAGTTAATTTTTTAGGCACTTTGTGCTTGTCAGTTCTGTTAATTAGGTATAGCTTACAAAGCATTGGTTATATTTCTGGTATAACAAGCCCCAGTATAACTAATGACTATATTGCACATCAGCTTGAGTTTACACATATTTAATGCATGTGCTTACTATAGACTTAATGTCAGTTGTAGCAATGATCCAGTTCTTTTCATCAGCTAACCTCATTCTATGATTTGGCATCTGCAATCGTAAAGATCAACTCACCTCAGTATGCTTGGTCCTGAAACTGAAAGACAAGCTTTTAGCCCACTGTCTTATAATCTTTGGGGACAAGAATTGCAGTTTTTGTTTCCCTTAATTTCAAGCCGCTGATGGTGGGAAGCAGGATGTGTCTTGTTGACAGAGCAAAAGTTTTAACATTTAAATTATGTATATTGAACCCTGGTTGATTTTATTTCAAGTTTTATTTCAGTCTTGTTTACCTTTTTTAAATCTTGCAGCTGGTGGCACATACACTGTTACTACATTATGCCTCAGGCTGCTTTAGGGTGAAGTTGGCGTGATCATAGTAACCATGTTTTTACCACAGCAATAAACACAATGGTGTCTAATTTACCTCATAGTAACTTAACATATCAAATCCTGTAGTTCCCTGATGAAGGATGGAACTGAGAATCCATCTCTTGTTGTCAGAGGTCTTATTTGTTGCCTGTGGTTAATTTCGGCTTACACTTACACATTTGACCTTACCGTGTTTGTGTCTGATCTGTTGGTTTTGCTCCATATTCAAAGCTATGCACATATTTCTCTTAATTTGTGTGTGTGTGTGTGTGTGTGTGTGTGGGGGGGGGGGGGGGGTGCGGTTTGTT
>JAUZNJ010064308.1:0-27045 GCA_034780135.1 Jordanella pulchra
TAGATAGATAGATAGATAGATAGATAGATAGATAGATAGATAGATAGATAGATAGATAGATAGATAGATAGATAGCACTCATCTTTTTGCATTAGGAAATTAGTAGCAAATCAAAAATAAAAAAAAAACAAAAATATCAAGTTCTTGGGTAGTTCGGTATTTTAAAGACTAACTTTAACTGTAAAATAGTACAGACAACATGATTGCAAAATGTACACATTTAGGAAGAAAAGACATTTTTCCAACTCCAATTGCTAATTCACATTAACCCTGTGGAATCAATTCTTACTGGAGTCGATATATGCATCTCAGAACAGTGTAACCTACCCCCAGTGATAATATGTGCTGTTTGCTGTAGCCTATATTAACATGACTTCTGAATGCAAGCAGACACAAAAAAAATTAAAACATAAAAGCTCATGTTGAAAAAAGAATACTAATTTCAACATAATCTCAACGGTGTGTATGACTGATGGTGATTGTTTTAACAATTCTGATCTTTAGTCAGTGAAGGTGCTCTCAATGAGTAGACTAATCAGAAATTTCACTCAGCTAAGGGCAGCAATACTTCTTAAAAATATTAATCAATTAATTAAAACAATGATACAGTAAAACTGCTCCCAATAACAGTTACTGAAGTTGATATAACTTATTAGTTCCCACCAAAGTACCCCTAACAGGTTTTCTTTTGTTTTGCTTTTGTTGTCACAGTAATGTTTTAGATCATCAGAAAAATCCAAATTTTAGACAAATATAGTTAAAGTAAATGTGGAAGAAATACAATATGATAGATTTAGTAGTAATATATGTTTTAGTCACATAATTTTATATATCTTTGATATTTATTCAGAGATCTAAAGTAAAAAATTCTTTAGGTAGAAAACATGCTGAGCAGGTTACATCAAGCCTAATTTGAGTTTATCTTCTGTGCGCGATTGCAACAAAGTGTAAACTTCCGTAGAGTCTGCAATGTGCAGCATGATTACCAGGAGGCCATGCTCCATATCAACTTTTATATCTTTATCAAAGTATTCGATTACAAGGTCTGTCTCTTCCACAAATATTTTTTCCCCTGTGGAAAATCTGAGAACTGCTTTTCAAGCACATCTGCCATTTCATCCCTAATTCCCCCTGGACTCTCACTGAATCTCATCCCTTTACTGCGAGTCTGTGCTTACGTTCTTCTCTTTTACCACATTACACACTTGTTGATCTGTAGTCAGAACAAACCTGCTTACAAAGGATTTTCGAGATGTAATGTCATATCCAGCGCCTCTTGCTGCACACAGCTTTCTGTTACATACTTTGTTGATATTCCTCCAGGAAAGGGCAACAAGGAGATGTTCTTTCGTATACTGATATGCTTAAACACCCTGACATCATCAGTAATGGGCAAGTGCAAGCTGGCAGGAGAAATGTCATCATCCCTTCCAGGGATACAAATAATAACACCATGTACAGTTTGGGTTACGCTCCGCTCTGGCAATTGGTGTTCTTGTAATTTTCAAGTCTGCACATGGCAGTCGGTTGATATGTGGTTGGGTTTTTGCTGGAGTACCAAATACCAGAGCAGCCACATTAAAACAATCACACTCTGTCCTCTGGGGTGGAGGGCTTCCTCTGTCTGCCAAGGTGCTTGTGAGGGCCAAAGCCTTAATAATGTCCTGCAATAAACACCATGCAGCTGGTGTGTCTCTTGGGATTTCGATAGATGAGGGTGAAAGCCATATGTGAATACGCTGCTCATAACTTCAGGTTGCAGCTGGATGCTATGTTGGTAAAAACAGCCTCTTGACATGCATTACTGCTGAGAAGTTTGCATACACTCACATCACAGACATGAATATCATATTAGCTTGGGGCCTTTAAAGATGCATTTAAATGATGATTTTTTTTCAGGGTGGAAGGATTATGCAACAGAACAACTACATTGATTTCTAAAACCAAACATTTGGCAAACAACTGCATTGTTGATTTTTTCCAATCCACACATGGTTAAAATTATACAAACAAGCTAAATTACAGAGGAGACTACCCTCACCGTTAAAACATATTTTTTTGTGATTTGACTAAACTTTTTCCACATACATGACATTCACAGAATAACTCAAATCTGTTGGGGAGCAGGAGGGTTTGGAGATATATAAATATGCCCAACCTGTACAAATACTTTACAAAGTTCTGATTTAGTTTTATCAATCAGGATTTACCTAACAAAGGTAACACTGAAGCTGTTTTTTGACTTTTTGAAAGCTTAGGAGCAACAGGAATGTACAGCAGATTTTTTGTAAACATTTGCAACAATCTTGTATTCACTGTACATTTAATAATAATTAGTTTAGAGACAGAAGCCTCTTATTCAGAAGCAAACATTCAGTATTGGCTGAAATCACTATAACCTTGTGGGAGAATGGGTGCTTTCAACAATGACAGCACTCAGCATCACCAAAGATCTTTAAAAACAACACTGTCAAACATATTCATGGCGGCATGATGCTGTGGATCCACTATTTATCAGCTAGAACTAGTGGGAGATATCATGAGCTGTTTCAAATACCTATGAGATCTGGCTCAGATCCCTTAGATCTCTATTAGAAAGTGGAGGAAATTGTGTGGGATACTGAAAGATTCATGAAAAAAAAAAGCTAAAAGAAATGCTGAAGTTTAATTTATAAGTAATTCAGTACAGTTTCGATTTGCATTGATACATTGTTTTTTTTTTGTTTGTTTGTTTAAATAATACATATTCAATGTAGAAAGTTTTTTTTTCTGGAAGGCTGCATTATCTTATTTGAAATGTAATGGTGTTGTGTAAATATGTATACACCCAATTAATATTGTCCAAAGCTCCTGGAATCAATTTAGGTTGAAAGTAGACCACATTCCCTCTCAGAATTTGAATTTAAGTTAATGAAATGGCCATGCCCATAATGATTTTATGTGTCAATACTATAAACTGCCTTTTTGACTTGGTGCAGCTCTCTTGCTTTGCAATATCACACTATGGCAGATCACTTGGTCTTTCTCTTATCCAGGTTTCCGTGCTCTGTAAACCCTAACATATGGCACCCAGGGTGAGCACATTTATGTTTTTCTTCTCAGTCTCCGCGTGTAAAGAATAAAAAAAGAAATATTCCAGAAGAAATAGTTCACAGACATTTTATTTTGATTTCTGACAGAAGCAATCAGAGTTGGCAATCTCTAAAGTGAACAGTTGTGGCCCAGGAATTGAGGTAACGTTGAGGTGCTCCCTGTGGTTTTGAAAACAGTCCCTGTTCCACTGGGACCTCTGTTCCGTTGGTATTGTACAGTGAGTTGCGGAAAATGAAGGCTAGTGTAATTAGCGGCAATGTTTGGACTCTGCCTTCAAGTGTTTGCTTTGAAATCTGATTAGGTCTCCTGACCGAACAAGTTGCTTTCACCTCACCGCGGATAACTCTGCGCAGATGACTTGGAGCATGCTTTGCCTTTGATGGACTCCCTCGATTGCACCTTTGACCTCATCCGTACCCTGATGGAGAAGCCCTGAGAGGGAACATTATAACACATCACAGTTAGGTTTCCTTACTTTCTTGCTCCTCACTCTTGCGGTTCTGGTGCCAAGAAAAATAGTCAGCCCTCATGTTAGAGCAGGACCCTGCTGGTAATTGACATGCACGCACGGCACAAATACTAGAACGTATTGCTCCCCTGACACCCCTGATTGCAGAATGTTCGACGGAGTATTACCACATGTACAATCTTGTGTGTTGCTGGGTTGAATTAAAAGACTAAATGTTTGTTCTCATTAAATCGAGATGAATATTTATCATTGTAATGCAAATGACTACTGACAGCACGCTCCAGCACAAACGGCAGGTGATGTGCTGTATTCACAACAAGATCTAATGGATTTCCCCACGAGCAGCTCAAGCTATGTGAGTTGGAATGCATGATAGAAGGAAGTCATACTGGATGCACTTACATTTTAGCTGAAGCTTACATAAGCAGCATGCGGTCTTATTAAGGAGTGAGATTGATTTCTAAGAGAGAATCTGGCAGTGACTATGCAATTTTGATAACTTAAGTCAAACACTGAATATTTAGCTTGCCATTTGTATCCAGGAATCAAGTCAACTTGATCATAAGTTAAGGCAGCTGGTAGACTCTGTTATTTTGCCCAAAATTCTTGTTTTGTGGGAACTTTGAATATTTTTCAACTCGATTAGCTTTTCATCAAAAGAAAAAAATGAAACTTATAAGAGAGTGGACAGTTCTGTTGTAATCTGGCCTTACTTTACAAGAGATGATTTATTCTATAACCCCAGTAAGCAACACAAATCCATTCAGGAGCACTCATCTCCTAAATGAAAAAAAGAAAACAAAAAAAGGGAGAAGAAAGCACCCATGGCCTTAGAACAGAGTTCAACATCTTTGGCAAAGCATAAAGTCAAATTGATCTTTTTTATTTAATATTTTTAAGGAAATCTACAATAGAAAGCTAATGTAGTGCGTGCTATAGGAGCAAACAGTAGAGGTGGATCTGGAGAAAGCCTCCAGTATTAATTGGCCTCCCTGCGTTTCTTGTATGATAATCCAAGTCTGTGTGAAACAAATCCCCCCTTGTTTGTGGAGTGGAACATGTGCTGCACACATGCTAAACCATGGGTGCTCAAGAGAAATCTTTGTTGTTTTCATCCCCATCATCCTGGTCGATAACCTCCATCCCGCTGCCACTGAGTGTGACACTGCTGAAGTCAGCACTAGGCTATGAAACCAGAGGGCTGGCTGCTGATTTATAACCCAACGTGCACTCGGAGTGAGGTGACGCATATCTAAAAAGTTTACAAAGGAATCATTGAAATTCATATTAGATACTGAAATCTGAACTCAGCAGAGGGAAGGTTGGCTTTGCAGCATTAAATGCCCGGTCATTTATCTTGAGAGCCTATTGATTTATATTTTGACAGATATTAGCACAAGGCCAATGGTGGGTGTCTTTGGCAGTGTCATCTCCTCTTCCTCTCTTGGATACATTTGTTGACCAAGTAAGATTTCAGAGAACTGAAGAGTTGAGGTTTTCCATGAAATATTTGGCCAGGGTCTTCAGCACCCTTTTGAGTTTATCCCATTAGGCTTGAGGAGTACTTTCTGCAAGTGGAACAAGAAGAATGATGGATAACCGTTGTGCATGCAGAAATGCGTCGCCTGTCTTGACAGCATCCGAATACTGAACCTGGATGTCATGTGTGGTCCAAACCATCACTGTTTGCATCATCCTAAAGAGAAAACACACAGGCTTTGATTTGCAGTGTGTCAATTTGTGGCTTAGTGTTAATGTCTACTTCACTTTTGTTGGCTTTGCATAGAGTTTTGATAAGTCATTAGTCCAAACCTCTACTGAGCACCGTGGCTGGATACTGAGGTAGATGATGTGAACAGATAATCAGTCAGTTTTTAGCTTGTGCTGAAAGTAAGGAACATTAGTATCAAAAAGAACTAAAGCACTATAAATGTATGCTACATTGCTTTTTTTTTTTTGTATCCTGAAATTGGATCTACCACATTCTCATTCAGAAACACAAGGACATCTACAAAAGTTGAAATTCCAACTGGGAAATCTGGAGCCAGGCTGATAATTCCCTAATTAGAAATCCAATATGGCTGTCATGTAAATAAAATGTTGTAAAAGTAGCAAGTAATTTGTTTTAAAATTTATAAAGGTTGTTTTTTTAATCATTCTTTCTTTCATTAAAAATGTTTGTGTGTTTTACAATTTACAACAAAAATGAGTTCAAATCCAGGGGGACTACATTCCTTGATCTAAACTCAGACTTCAGAGATTAATTGAGCAAGAAATTACATCCTGCTATCGAATATAAAGTACATCCAGTTAGCATTTGCTCAATTCAACACAAACATGGCCTGCACTGAAGTTAAACGTTGCTCTTTGTACCCCTTAATGTAACCATGAACGAACTTTATGTGTGATGATTGGTGAATTATGTAAAATCTTTGTTTAATGTATTACTTTGGCTTTTTTCTGGTTAACTGTGATTGTTTAGATATTGTTTTGCTTCTTTAGTTGGTGCAAATGAGTTCCCTTACAATTAGAGTCAATGAATTGTACATTGTACTGTTCAATTATGGGTGTTCTGTTAACTTAATCACAAGGAACATTTAAATATTCACTATTTGCTAAACAAAATAGTAATAAAAGATAATAATGTATTTGGGAGTATTTTGTTCAAGCACTTAAATATGTGTTCTTTAAGAGGTTTTACAGTGTCATGTATACTACTGATTTATTAAGATATTAACAGTTAAAGGTGCAAATGGGCAGTGGTGATGAACTCCATAAATACCACGTTTTAATCTTGGATTCAAGGGATTTTTCAGTTAATTTTTTGACTATTTTTGATAAATACATTTTTAGATCAAAGTAGTCCAAATAAAATAGGTTTCATGACAAGCACACAGTAATAAGATTGAAGACAATTTAAAAAAAATTAAATTAACTTTGTCTCTCTATTATATAGGCATGTACATTTTTTGTAACTTTCTTTATCTATATTAGCCCATCTTCAATCTAACGGGGTATATACATGAAAACTGATTTTAACAACTTGTCACGGAATGCTACTGTAAAAACATCCTTAATTGCAGTCTTTTTTTAAATTGTACAATTATCAACCTTTACCTAATATAAGATAAACATACATTTGTCCAAGGAAAGCAGGATCTAAAAACCAGTCTCACTTTGTTTGATAAATAGTCAAGTTAAAACCCTTTAAAGCCTAGAACATGAAATAACTGACAGAAAATTATATTTTTTTCAAATTAGAGTTTTCATTTAACTTTTTGACAGATAAAAAAGTTAAATTAGATAATTTGCATCAATTTTGATACATTAGGCTTTTCTGAATAAGCTTTTCTATTTTTTCTTATCACTACATTTGTTTGATTGTGTAAGTAAGGGTATTTCAAGAACACAAATATCACATTGATGATGCAGAGGTCTCAAACATTTGTGCATCAAATATGATACACTTGGCTTTAAAGTGCATTTCTCTCCACTGTTGCAGGATGCATGCTCAGTGTGAGAGATTGCTGACAAAATACAAGCAAATATCTACTGTCACCAAATGCTCATCCAGGAGGAGCATGTCCTGTAGAGTCAATGACTATACAACCATCAGAGTTTCCTGAGATAGAAAACTTTTTACCATCTGATTGAAGAATCTCTAAAAAGTGCCTTTAGATAACCTGTTGTGAATTGGTGCTGTATGAATAAACTGAATTGTACTGAATTTTGAAAAAGGATAGTCAAAATAAATGTAATGATCTCAAACAGAGGACTAAGAATTCAAAACAGACACAATGGGTGAATTTGAACAATTTATTGAAAAGTGCAACAGGAGCTAGAAATACAGTGATCGTCAGACACGGCAACTGGTTCTTCTCTGAGGGGTTTGGAGTAAAGGTCAGAAGGGAGAAGGGGAAGCAGTTTGCCGTGTGATGTCACCACTTGGAGCAGGAAGTCTGCGGTTAACCCTACTGGCTTGATTCCTTGAAGTTTGCGTGGTTCTTAGGAGGAAACTGGTTGGCTGAGGTACCTCGAGGAACTGGGGCCGGAATCTGTGTCAGAGCAGGGAGGTCAACGATCCAAGGACAATCCAAAACGTTTTCCAGGGCCAGAGTTGGGGAAAAAGCAGGGGTCAGAGCCAGTTGATCAGATGACAGAACAATCCAGGGCAGAATCCAGAGACTAGGTTAAATGGCTGAAAACTGGTCAAATCCAAAAATATAAAAAAGTCCAGCTGGGGTTTAGGCTGGCTCAGAGAATCAGGAGGCAACAGGTCAGAATCAGGCAGGCAGAATAAGGAATGCTGGATAAAACTCACCAATGTCTTGTAATAATCTGGCGCCAACTACTGGTCTGTGGAAGGTTTATATGGTCAGGGAAGCAGGTGGATCTGATGAATGTTGATGACGATCAAAGCAGAGGAGCAGGTGGGAGTGATTGGGATGATTAGACCTGCACTGGTGCTCATATTTGTGACAATAACAGTATAATTGTTGCCAATGGTCATTTGTGGTGTTATTATGTCCTTATTTTTATTTGCTTTAAAAGCAAATTTTGTGTAAATCAACCATGGATAATGGGCTACTGCTGGTATGTGTTATTTTGTGGGTCAGAGACTGAAGGGTTTGAGAACCTTTCACTTAGTTTGTTTTCTTTCCAGCACTCAAATACCACATGTCAGTAATGATATTAGAATTTGTGTGAAAACTGGGAAAGAGCTGCCTTCTCATCAGTTGCTGTATACATTATTTGATTCTATCATTTTTTTTTATCAATCTTTTTTTTTGCAAATCTTGGGCTTTGGTTTAACATATTTCAAGTCTTATTGACATTTAGCGGGAAGAAATGTTTGATTCTTGGATTTTGTTATGAAAGCTGCCCAAGGCGTTAGTTTTCAAAAATGAAGAAGCAGATGTCCGATGGGAGTTTTTCAAAGTGTGTAATAAAAACTAGTCTGACACATAATTTACATTTGATTCACAAATTAAGGTTGGCTTTATAATAGAAACAACAATCAAACTCAGAATTAATTATAAAATCCTGTGGTGTGTTTTTCCAAAGTACTCATCGCAAGCACCTTTTTATGAGGATTTCTTGGTTGAAAGATGAGAAACCAATACAATTTGGCCATCAAAGCATTGTTTAAAATACATCTGCTCTTGTCATTTTATATTTAATTTGTGGTATTTAAACCATCTGACTGGGTGTACTGACTTTGCCACAACCAGTGATGGTGTTTCTTTTTCCTTCCTTTATTTTCAACAATGTGGAATAAGTATTATTATTTCAGCACACGCCTCACATTAACCTGTAACCGTACACAATACAATCAACGTATTTCAGTTTCATGATACACCGCTTAATAGGCTCTGGTAAAATTAGAAGAAATTTTGTAAGCAAGGAAACAGATGTTTTTAGAAACTGATGGGATTGTGAAGAACATATGTTTCACAACGTATTAAAAATATCAAACAAGAGCAAAGTATGTTTTCTTTAAAATCTTCCTACATATCATACACTGCAACTACGTGTCAAAGCAGGGACATAAGCAGAAGTTTTGTGGATCAGGTGCTCAAGCCATTGTGGCACCAAACTTATTCATAAAAGACAGTCAAAAAATAAACGTCCAATCAAATAAGGTAAGTCGGCATCATATTAATTCCAAATATAATTGAATACCAAGCAAAAACAGAGAGACCAGGCTCACATTGTGCATCCTTTTTCAAAACCAAGAAAAGATTTTTACAGCCAAAAAAAAAGGGTCACACTTTAACTTTTATTTTTTTGGACCGCTTCATTTATTACAACATTCATTGACTGTGCCAATTATTTTAAATCTTTTGCAATGCCACATTTATTTCCATTAGGTGCTGCATTAAGTTTACACCATCATTTTGAACTTTGGATGAGAAACCCAGACCAGACCAAAGCTAGTAAGCAATATACAAAGTTTAATCAGAAAAAAGAGTATGGATGGGGTTTAGAAAGATTATTGCACAAACCTTTCCTGAATTAAAACGGCAGACAAAGAGGATGTTTTAACCTCTGTTTTTTAGTGCCTCTCACTCACAAACAGGCTACTTCTGCTGAGCGAAAGCTGGCTGTCAGAAGCACCCAGTAAAACACCAATAGGCCACAGAGAGTGCTGTCTGTTCGTGACTCATTTCTACCTGCCATCAGCCATAGGAGAGAAGTGAAGGTTGAAGTGAGGGAGACTCCAGGGCCAACAAGGGAGGAATTGTGTAGGGACACAAGACAGCACAGCAGGCTTGTCAAGAAAACAAGGTAGCAGTGAAACCTATTAGAGATGGGCCATTTAGAAGCTGATATTGGCTGCTGTCAGCAGGATATGGTTAACACATGGCCACCTTTATGTGTCAGCTGCTGAAAACAGGGGAGACAAAGAAGGATGGTCCAGAGTCACAGTAAAGACATTCTAACCTTTTGGAAAAGCCAGGCAGATGGAAATGACATGGTTGTTTTCATTATAATTTAGCAGCCTCGTGAGTAGTGGCTGGGAGACAGGGGAACCTTGGGAAAAAATTTGCCGTCAAAGGGATTCAGCTTCACAAAGAAGTTTTAGGAGCAATATCGGGGGTGTCTGCAGGAAAACCTGTGTTTTTAAATTCAACAAAGTGTTAACTTGGACTTACATTTTAAAAGGAAATGTTTCTCTGCATCAACACCGCAAAGAAATTATGGGAATTCTGAAAGGTTACACACATCCTTTGGAGAAGCCAGTGGAGTTAAAAAAAATGTCAAGCACACTTATAAGCAACAGTATTATAAGTCAGTGACTTTCTTTGTTTTACCAGTGCTTAATGTAGCTTTACTCCTGTCTCCTGCAAACACCAGCAAATGTTCAGGGACTTTTTTTTTTAATATAGAAAAGGAACATTATAAAGATTTTCTATAGACATTACAAAATAATTTTTCTTTAAGGTTATTCCTTAAAAGTGATTGGTTTTCCAACCATTTAAGAACCTTTAGCGATTGGTCTCAAAGATTCTGGATAGCTTTAACATCGATGGTGTGACTCTGCAAAACTGTTGTCTCTCAATTTTTCCTAAAATCTCTTCTCTACTTCCACACTGGAACCTTTAGAGAAGGTTCCCTGAACATTATTCCCAAGCTTCACACTATGATTTTAGCACATCCTTCTGGATATGTTCCTTTGAGGAACTGTTAACTTTTTAGTGCCTTAAAGATGCCACAATCCTCTAAAAAGTCCTCTTAAGGTTGAAAGATTATTTGTTCAAGTTTTTTTTCTGTTTGTTGGTAGAAAATCCAGCCCATAGGACAATCTGAGAACAATTCAAGAACATCTTGAAAAACGTTCTTTGAAGATTCACAGCAGGCATTGCTAGATCAAAAATAAGTAGTATATGCACCGAAATAAAGAATGTCCACTGTTCCTCAGTAAAATATCTTGATTAAATTTGAACAAAAGTTGCTGTTAAGAAAATTCCTTTAAATCCAAGTTTTAAAGATCAAAATGGAAATCGGACAGCTTAGAATGAAAATACAGAAGAATGAAGAAAGACTGACGAATTGCCGGTATATGCAGTGTTTTTTGCATAGGTAAGATTGGAGTATGACTCCAGTTGTATTTCAAAAACACAAAATAAAGCTGGACATAGTGAAACATGTAGCATAATACATGTTTAAAATGGAAGACTTCAGAAGGCCATCATCCATCCATTTTCTCCCACTTATTCCGTCAGGGTTGCGGAGAGGCCAATACCTATCTCCGGCAGACTATAGGTGATAGCAGGGTAGAAAGCCAACATGTTTAGTTTAATTCTAAATGCAAAAATACTAAGATAATAATTAGTGTGAATACATGTAGTTAACTTTTTTTCCCATTGGCCATCTAAGATGTTATGCATTCAGAGAATGTTGTGCATCAAGCCAAACCAAGTAAATTCTGATATGTATGAAAACTAACTAATTCTGTGTAACTTTTTACCATTTAAAATAATGGAGACAACATTTGGGATGCAAAATTTGTAAATGAAGTGGGTATAGTTAAAAGAATATTGGTAAAGTTGAAATTATATCCTGTTTTTTTCTTCTACAGCTATAATCAGATGTTTACATTCACTGCTTTTCTGAATATCATGTGAAGTTACATTATAGGTAACAGAGATTACTGTATCCTGTATTTAATAAAGGATGAGTTGTAATATACTTGAAATTAAATATACTCTTATATGTGTTTTATTCTCTTATAATAAAGTATTTTGATTTAAAAAAAAATTACACGTCAGGAATAATGTCCCGTTTATAAAAGAAGATTTCTGTGTATCGGTCACAACAGTGCCCTAATTTTCTGGGTCCTTTCTGTAAGGATGCTCAGGATATCTCTGATTGGTCAACCCGCCTGTATACCGCTGCATCACACTTCCACTTCCTCTTCATCGGCTCAAAGATGGCGGAGTACGACCTCACTACTAAGATAGCCCACTTTTTAGATCGGCATCTCGTTTTTCCTCTGCTGGAATTCCTCTCCGTCAAAGAGGTAAGTAACACATCAACACAGAAGCATGTATTTCAAGTTGTACTTGGTTTACACTTCTCTAAATATATGTTTAGACAGTCGTAAATGCTGAAGGAGTTGATGACCACATTTTCTTCCCGCGTGTAAAATCTTTCCATTTCAGGCGGAATATGGGAGATGTTGTTTTCAAAATAAAAGCGTAGTTTGTCTTTTTAAGTAGTAAAATTGTATATGCGATATACTTTAAAAAAAAAACAATTGTTGAGTCTAACAAAAAAAATTCATGTTTGGACGAATGCATTTATTACACCGGAACATCACATTTATATTTAAGAGTGTACAAAAGCTGTTTCACATGATTTACATGTGAAGGGGTTTTAATCGGAAGTTTTAAAATAGTAACATCTAACTTTACGTTAGCATTAGCAACGTGAGCTTGCTACAGTTGAAATGTTTCTGCTTCGAAGTATTATTTTTGTGTTCAGTTATTCTTCTGAGCTTTATGCACTTTATTATGATATAAGTATGAGTTATGGTTGACCTTATAGGATATTCTGGGTAACGAAACTGTTAAGGAAACCGACGCAGCGGTTTCTGTGTTACATTCTCCTACATTTGCCTGAAGTTACGGACATTTTCTGGCCTGTTTTGCCTTAATTAACTCACTTAGTTTATGCTAGTTTACTTCTAAACTTCAGCTAAAGTAAAGTGTGATCAGCCTATTTCAGAGCAAAGATTTTAACTTAAGCCGGTTTTAGATACACCGAGGTGCTAACGAGCTAGCATATTTATCCTTTATTTGTCAGATTTGGTCTCTAACTCCGTGTTTAACACCAAAGTGTTTTACTGTCATTTTCTTAAAGAACCTTAAAAAAGAAATGTAAATAATTTACATTTATCAATTGTTGGAGTAGGTTTAAAATGTCGACTTCCCAAATATTGTTATTGCATAATTCGTACATACAAATTGATTTCTCACATCCTACTGCTGATACTGAATTGAATTTTGTCAAACCAAACTGCACCCATTACTCGCCTAATGCTCTTATGATGTAGGGATTTGTAGTTGTTATCTCAAACAGAATGCAATTAATAGAAATATTGGTGAAACAAACACCTCTGAAGAACGTTCACTGGATTTTGAGGTATATTTAATAAATAAACATCGAAACATCATCTTACCTAAATCACATTTTTGACAAACACATCAGCAAGTATCATTTAATGCAAAAAGGCTTCAAGTATCAACTTTTAGAGGTTAGGTTGTTTTGACGTGTTCTTAATTCCTGGGTGTTAATGATCATCAAAGGCCTGTTTACAGCCATGCCCTGTATTTGAATCTTATTTAAACCTTTACTTTGGTTAGGCCACTCCAAAGCCTTTATTTGTTTTGGTGGAGTGCTTTGCTCATCATGCTCTTGCATAAACCAAATGTGCAACAGTCTGACATATTTATATATGAAGAGCAATGCTTTTACTTAATTTGTGTTTTGAGTTTAACAGACAAAAAAACTCTTTTAGGATGTTAAACATGGTTTGTAAAGTGTTGAAATTTATGAATGGTGAGCAGAGAGTTCACTGTTTGGGTCTGGTTTGTTTTTGGTCTGAAATATAGGATCTGTCTTGGTAGAGAAACCCAAAGAACTGGTGCTGAGGAAGCATGAGCACCAGTATAGCTCCAGAATTAGTTTTCTGATGAAGGCTTCAATTTGCTCTTTGAGTAAATTTGTTTTCTGGCCATAGCTTACCTCTTCTGAAATTAAAGTGTTTCAAGCCTTAGAAATAGTTTTAGAGTCTTTGCAGAATGATTGATATCAGCAACATTTGTTCTTATATTTGTTTTATTGCATTTTTTGTAACTCAAATAACAACTTTTTTCTTTTTGAGATATTTTTTCCTACCTGCTGTCAGGAAGGTTTGATTTAAATCATCATTCGATCAGGGGATTGGATTTTTTTTTCCATTTAGTAAATGAATGGATTTAAAAACAGGTTTTTATACCATCTTGGGTCATCCTTGCTGGATAATTTTTGTTAAAAATTTGATGTGATTTAAAAAAAAAAAAAAAATCATAGAAAACTCTAAGGTTTAAATTCTGTCAACAATTCTTTGAGTCTGACTATTACAAGCTTCACTGACTTTTTAAAGTATTTAACTTTTCCACAGATTGTGACGTTACAACCAAACACATGAATGTATTTTCAGACTACATCAGATTTACAAATAAATGTATAAACGGTGTATAGTTTATATATTAGAAGTGTGTTGGGTTTCTACCAGATTTTTACTTTTACAGACTGAAATTACTCAGTTTTAGCTACAAGATAAGATGTCTTGTCAAAGCTTTGCAATAGGATTTAAATCTGGACTCCTACTGCATCATTGTAACACATGAGTCTGTTTTTATGCATCGTCTCTCTGGTTGTATGATTAGAGTCATTTTGCAGCAGTGGGGTGAACTTTCACTCCACTCTACAGCTTCCCAGCTGAAGAAAAATCGCCCCACACCATGACACTACCAACACCCCTCAGCTGGTGTGTTTAGGGACACTGCAGTGTTAGTTTTACTGTTAAAGCTTCTAAAGATGATTTGTTTCACAAATTTTTATATCGATGTCAAAGTGGAGGAATACACGTTCACACCCTCTGATGTTTTGTTACACAAAAAAAACCCTGAAAGCCAAGTGTTTTTACCAATCCACTTTTAATTAAGCAGTTTTTTTAATTTATTACATAAAATCACACTAACTTACATTGTCGTGTAACTAAAACATTTCAAATGTTTTGAATACTTCACTGCATCATGCTGTGTCTCAGTCCTGTAATGAAACTGAAAGCTTTTTATAACCAACCCTTATGTGTTTATATATATTTTTTCATATTAGCCAGCTGGTTTAGAAACATATTAAAATTTTCTCTCCACTGATACTTTGAAACAAATTCTAGCTCAGGTGGATATTATTTCTAGTCATTTAATGTCATTAGGTAAAATGAAAAAAAAAAACGTAGGTAATGAAGCTGCTCATTCTTCCCACCATTGTTGTCTGTCATTCATACAGTGTCATTACTGTGGGTAAGAGTGATTTACATATGAAATACAAAAAGGAAGAGAATAGCCTTTACTGGATTATAATGTGTATAAAATTTTAATCTTCTATTAAATCATCTTCCATCTGTTTGAATATTCTTTTTTGAGTAAATTGCCGTTGAGTATTTGTCCGTATGGCTGTTCAGCTCTGACCCTGTGTGTCTGTTTTACAGTTGGGTTTGGTGCTTTATTAAATCACAAAGGTGTGATAAATGGGCCATTCTGTGTGCATAGTTGATGCAAACTAGGAATGTAAACCACCCGCTCTGTTGTGATACGATTTTGTACCTATTTGTTGTGATGATGATACGATGTAAACTTGCCGATGTCACTAAATCTTCATCACTGTATAAAGTCAAAATTGTTCAACTCAGGAAATGTTTTGTTATTTCACACAAACTTAACTACTCTGTATATGTATTTTTATTATGTTTTATATGTGCAGGTTTAGATTAAATGTACAGATCCATATACTTGTAGACTTTCTCCTACTCAAACGTGGAACTTTTTCTGCTTGAGTTTGTCCACTTTTTGTCAGTTCAAGGGAAGGTTTTTTATATATATATATATATAAAGTCAAATGCACCATTGTGGCCAAACACTTACCCTCCTTGTCTTATATGGCCATAAAACAGCAGTTCCTTTCTTTGTCTACACGAGCATGTTAAAGGCCACACAGCTTTTTTGTGCCCAACCTGGAGAAGTTTCCCTTCATTGGTCTCGATATCTTTGAAACCTGCTGGGTATACAGGTGTCACCTCTAGCTTCCAAACACGTCCCCTGAGGTTTTCCATAGTGTAGAATGTGTTGTTTTCTGCTAAAGTCACATTTTTTCCACTGATATGAATAATTTTAGCCTTGGCTGAAGTGTAAGTTAACCAAAAATTTAGTTTTTTTTTTTTTAAAGTATGGATTTGTTTGATATACAGATCTACAATGAGGAAGAACTTCTTCGTGGGAAACTGGATCTCCTCAGTGACACCAACATGGTGGACTTTGCCATGGATGTTTACAGGAACCTCTATTCTGACACAGAAATTCCCCATAGTAAGTTTGGATGCTTCTTGTTTAAACACGGCTTTTCCTTTTTTTTCTCTGTAGCCAACACCCTCAGATTCGGTACAGTTATTATTGCTAGATAGACATAATAAAAAAGCCTCTGCTGTGCTCCACTCACTCCATTCACCATCGATTTAGCAGTAAACTTTTTTTACAGCCTTCTCAGTACTGGGGTTCAGGCTCTTTATGATGTTGCTGTAACTGATATCTGTCTTTGTCATTTTTCTGTCAGCTCTTAAGGAGAAGAGGACGGAGGTTGTGGCCCAGCTAAAGCAGCTGCAAGGGGAGACGGAACCCATTGTGAAGATGTTTGAGGACCCAGAGACAACAAGGCAGATGCAGTCCACCAGGTAAAGCCTCTGATTATTAAATGACAGCAACATTGTGACCTACTGCTCACACTAAACAATCTGTGATGAATTTAAGCTCTTTCCTGATCAACCATGGACTTTTTCAGCTGAAAATCATACATTGTAAAGCTGGATTGTATTGAATGTTTAGATTATCTTTTGGTGTATTATAGGAGTATTTTATTTTCATCAAAGAACCATTTTGTTTAAAGACATTTTGTTTTTTTTTTTGTTTATCAAATGTTCACTCTGTATCAAATAAAGACTAAATCCTTTTTTTGTTTCCTTTAATTGATCTAAGATGGTAAGAATGCTCCTAATTATCATGTTACCTGTAAAATTTGTAGCTGTAGAACGTAGATATATAAAAGAGAAGGCGTTTAATTTTCATGTTTTTTAATGAGGGAGTATTATTTGCATTAAATAATTTAAATGCAGCACTGGGAGGATAGGAAGCTAATACCGTTAGCTTTTGGCTGCGCACTCAGTTAGAACCTGCAGTCGCCTGTTAACCGTCATGTAGCTTATAGCTTTCAGCTGTATTTTGCCTCAGCGGGGGTGATAGGAGGCCTCTTTAGGCAATGGTAAGTTTACCGTTGGGCTGAACTGATATATGTTGAAGAGGGAAAACAGTAGTTCTATGTTCTTAGCCTGCTGATTAGGCTTGTGGAGTAACAGGTGGGGGAGGGGCAACTGTTATTTTGATAATAAAGCCAGAGAAGGTTGGTTAGCCTGCTTCTCACTCTCATTTCAAAGACTGTGAACCCCGGGAACTGTGATGGATCATTTTGAGGGTTTGAAATCCACTTATTAAAACCTGCTGTCTGAAACCACCCTGTTCTCAGTCATCATTAGGATTATCAAAGAAGCGCTCTGTAGATGTTTTGACACGAGTTTCTTTTCCCTGTCCACATGTGTGATGGTTCTGTTTCTCAGCGTTGATAGCCCCTTAAATCTAAGCTCAAATCCAAAGCAGAGTTTATGGTCCTGTTGGATCATTGAAGGCGTTGTGTAGAGAGATCTATGGCAGGCGTTGCTGTCTCTAATCAATCTTTGGAATCCCTGTTCTGAAACGCCCAGCGGGTCGCCATTCCACACATTGGACAAAGCAGTGAGGAGCCCCTAGAAACCGCCCATCTTGAACCTCTGAGCATTCTTGCAGCTTCAACCTGGCCTGCAAGAGAGAGGAATGCCTCAGCCTCACTGAAATTCATTTAACACACCACACATACGTGCCAGTGAATGCACACTCACACATTCCCTTTTATAAAACTGAATTTACCCTAGAAAGACACATAGTTTGAATGTGGTGTCCACATAAATAGATTCTTGGTCAAAGGCAAAGTAGTAAAATGCATCTGGGATACAACAGCTCCGAGGAGCCAGTGCATTCCTTGATTTTGACAAACCCAGAGAGACTCAGAGGCTGCGCTTAGAAATCAGTCCTCACTTTATTCACCATGCAAAGATTTCCAGCCAAACCGAATCTAATAAACGGCTCATCACACATATTTGAACACATTCCTCTTGCTTTCGACCACAAGTTGAACAGAATACCTGGATGAGGTTCTAAACAGCAGGATGGCAGCCAAATGGCAACTCCATTTTGAACTGCCTCTAACTGCAGGAACTGTCTTTTCTTTCTTTTCCAGAGATGGACGAATGCTCTTTGACTATTTGGAAGAAAAGCACAACGTAAGTTACCCTGATTTGCTGACTTCTTACTTCTGTACTGCGTTTCCCATGGCTCCTGGGTGAACTCATGGTCATTTGAGGGGCAAAGTGGGAGGGACAGGGCGAGCAGGGAAAAGCAGAACTACTTCCCAAAACCCTTAACTCATTTTCGGGGTTTGTATGGCTTGCACAAATTCTGCGGACATTTACATTCTGTGGTGAATTGTTAAGAATAAACGGAATAGCTCGGAACCCGTGGATAGAGCCGCAAAAATGCCGGAGGTTCTATATTTACCATGATGCTGGGCCGCTTCCCCTCCCCTCCATCGGTCCGGTCCCACTTCAGTATCCTGCTGACCTGCATGCTATCCTCAGTGTACCTCCACCCAGTTCAGGCACTGAGCCTCTTCATCTGTCCTTTATTTTGGGGTTTCTGACATCAGTGGGTACTGCTGACATCACTGCACATTGCCAAACAACATCATGTGTATGAACACGTCCGCCTTGGATGTATTTATACGTATGACCGCCGCTTGGCAGATTTAAAAAGAAAAAACAAAAAAATAAAAGTTGCGATTTTTATTTGTGGGGAAAAAGAAAAATCACACCAAAGGAACGGTTTGTACTTCCTCGCATTTTGTCACTTGACTGCCTCATAGTTTTGCTGCCTTTTTATTATGTTAAAGACCTGAACAAGCGTCATGATTGAGAGTTTTAATGATTTAATCATTTATTTATCCTTTTAGGAATAGAAATGTGCATTTAGATTTAGCTCAATTCAGCACCACTTTCCTGTAGATGGGACCCGATTGGATGAAATCTGTGTTTGATTTAAAATGAGGGTAAATCCCAGTGATCTGGCAACGCTCCTGAGCGGGTTTTTTTTTTTTAAAGAACACATCAGACAGGAATGCTTTGAACGCCTCAATGGCCACCAGTTAATCAACCCTCCATAGATGGGAAAATCCTGGTCTAGTGAGAATCTACATGGTGTCGACCTAAAGTTGACAAATCTAGAGTTATGCATCTATGCTGGTCTATGTGTGAACAAATGTATGCAGGGAAAATAAGCCCTGCATCTCATGCTAAACACACTACCCTCACAGTAAAACATGGAGGAAGTAGCCTGATGGAGTGAAATAATAAACTGAACTTTGCTGTAGGATGCTGTATCCAAGCAACTTAATTTGATAGGATAGCCTAGTCCAAGCCCAAATCTAAATCCCGACAGCCCCTCCATGTAATGAGCATTGATGTTCAAAGCTTTTAGAAAATTCTCAAATCACCTGTGGCTGTAAATGCAGCAGCAGCTGGTTCTACAGAGAAGCTGACGCTCAGTTCATGCTGCGCATGCGAAACAACTATTTTCCTTCAGCTTTACAATTGCTAACTACTAATGGTTGGCCTGTCGCTTTAAATGCTGTTCATTAAATGTAATGTAAATTTCTCACTTGGCAGCTCAGAGTTTTTTCTGAGAACTGCTCAACACTTTTCCCTTTTCACCAGCAGCTTCAATGCATGTGACAGCTGCACGTAATTACGGCCCATGTTTAAATTAGGAATGGAGTCTAGTGCAGTTTTCCTTGGTTTGACAACAGTTCCTGTTCTCCCAGTGATATTAAAGCAGTTCTGTTTGTATTCCTGTTGAAGTTCCGTCAGGAGTATTTGGACACCCTGTACCGATATGCCAAGTTCCAGTATGAGTGTGGGAACTACTCTGGTGCTGCAGAATACCTCTACTTCTTCCGTGTGTTGGTAAGTTCTCAGTTTTTATCACGCACACATTTACCATGGTTATAATAAATAGTCAGCTTCACTGTTTAATGTCCCCCGTCCTTCAGTTTGTTAATAAGACTAGAATTTAACTTCAGATATGAGCATCAGTTTTACTGGAATACATTTTCACCAACATCACTGAAATTTGTAGATGTAATATTATTGAATCATCTTTCACTTTAAAAACATTAAATTTGGTTGGCAAAGTACAGAATAAAGAAACAATCGAAGGTATTTGTTAAACGTCCTTTTTTTTAAAACTAGATTTATTTAAGTTTGGGTTTGTATTAAAGAAATTCAAAAGAAGAGTTACTGCCAACCTCTAAGCATTATTTTCTCATCTAGTTTAACCTTCTAGAAAAAAGACACTGTCTGCCTTTAGTTTGTCAGAAACTTCCTAAACATCACTTTATGTTCGGGTTTCACTAGAATTTCCACCTAAATGAGCCAAACCAAAGCGTCAGAAGTTTTATACTGATCATGTTAAACATGGTGGTGGTACAGTGTTGCTCAGGTGATAGAGGTACTACTGGTCTCTGTTAAAGAAAGAACTTATATCCTAATGCATACCAGCTTATTTATAACCACACATTACCCATTCAGTAAGCAAAATCTTATATTGTAAAATCTTGCAGCTTGTAAACTTTATTTGCTTTTTGTAGTAAATGAAATTTTTCCTCCTAAGCAGAATAATTTTTTTTTTTAAATCAAACTGTTAGTTGAGAAAATGTAATTTTATTTTTTTTTATCAGCAGTAATCTGTTCTGTTGCTCATTTTAAAAAGAGATTTTGTTTTAGTTATTATCATGCCCTTTAACATGGTTAATATCAAAAACATAAAATGTTTGTTTGGTTTTCAACATATCCTTATTAATTTAGATAAGTTGAGAATTAAATGGCGACGTTTGTAGAAAACAATGAAGTAAAACTCTAAACTCCATGTCCCTGAAAAGTGTAAACTAGTTAAACTAGTGTAACTTACAGTCTCTTTATGTTATTATTAAAATCTCTTAAACTGAGTCAGAACTGAATTATTGCTTCGTCTCTGATCTGTTTTTCTTTTAAAGTTCTGTCAGATGTAAATACTTCCTCAGGAGAGGCCAGTAACACTTGGAAACGACTAAATGTGTAAAAGCTTAAGTTATTGCCTGTTTAATTCCCTGCACATCATTGTATTAAGCACATGCTGTTGTAGTACTTGAGTGGGATCTTTTATTGGGCCAAATGAACAGTGGCAGGCTGCATAATCTGTCTGTAGTCTTCTCACGGGGTGGGGCCCTGCCAGACAGCTTATTGATTTTTAGAACCGTGGCCAGAGTCCCCAGTCACGACTCCCAAGCTCCTCTGCTTGGTGATTAAAAAAAAACAAAAAAAAAACAGTTTTGAATTGGCAGCAGCAGTTGCAGGCAGTTTGCAAAGGGACATTAAAATTAACACTGAAATCACTAAAGTTGAGTTTGAAACGTCTTTACTGCATTGTTTTCTTAAATAAATAAAAATAACATGACATAAAAAAATAAAGCCTGACACTTGGATTTAGTTTTAGTTGTTTATAATGTTTATTCGTACAATTTGAGGTTATTCGTGTTAGTTGTTTCTATTATCTCTTAGGGATTGTTTTCTTAATGGATGAGTATTTTTTACTGTTAATCTCAAACAGAACATGACTTGAACGGGACAATCGGGATGTGATGTTGCATCAAGTGTTAGCTTGAATTCAGCTAAAGGCCCTTTAATTACTGGTGCAAGCAGCCTGCAGAACTGGTGGTTTCCAAATGTCATTCATTTGTCCTCTACGTTTGGTTTGACTTTAGTTCAACATTTAGCTTTGTGGGAAAGCGATAGCTCAGGCCAAACCCAGTCCTGAAAGAACGGGCAACTGTAAGATCAACATTTTTCTCTTTGTAAGAGTAAAAAACAAAACAAACTTTGATCATCTTTCTAATGAAGACTTGTGAAATGTTTTACTCTCTATGATACTGATGTCAGTGACTCATGTTCTGAAGGTTCCCTTCTTGTAAACCCAGCAGTGATTTTGAGCAATTATGAGTCCTGTTCCCCTCAGAACAGCGAATCTGTTTATATTTATGTAACTGCTCTCCTGCATCCATGGTGACAAGTAATTTGTGCTAGAGGAGAAAAAGCTTCAAAAGTGTCCATAACCCTTGCAAAAGTTGTCTGACTCTTCCAAAGACATTTGTTTGTGGCTCTCCAGCTCATTCTAAATAAACCAAAATTGCTCTAATTGAGTTCAGTTGTTGAAAGTCTTAAAGAAAAGGGGAAAAAAAACGTCTTACCCCACAGTTTGCTAGATACCTGATGTAAAGTTCAAGCCTGACCCGACTCTGTAACTAGATCTTTGTTGCTCAAAGTTGACAATGCAGCAGGCTTTCATGGGAAGGGAAATGGTAGAAATGGATTTCATTAGTCTGTATGGCTTTCCTACCCCTTTCTGTTCAGTGTATTTGCGGACCTCCCATCCTCACAGGCCTCTTGTCTGACCCCCCCCCCTTCCCGTACGGGAGAGGTGAGGCTCCATAAAGTCATTTAACGTGGGAAACTCAGTCAATTAAACGAAGGAAGCCAGGCTTGCAAAATCCAAGCCTCAGGTCTTGTTACAGTGTGGCCTGGTCCGAAAAGAGCAACTTATTCATATCATCACTTAATGCAGGGATTGAATGTTAAGAATAAAGATTGAATATCCTGCCTGAACCCCAGCACAGTAAATTTATTGTTGCTGGTCAGTCAGGGAAAATGTGCCCATTTCACAAACCAGTGGAAACTTAAGGTAACTGCTGGAAAAACCCAGGTATTGAAACTTTTCTAGCGTGGCCACTAGTAAAAGTCGGACTCTGTAAGTGTGTGTGTGTGTGTGGAGTCAGCTGCCATAATGACCTGGAGGTCAGCCAAATGTAGCAGGCTGGGACTTCCAGGAGAGAAAAAAATAGAAAAACAAAATAAAACACTTCTACAGATGAAACCGTGACCTTTACACAAGCTGTGTCGCCACAGTCGCAATGCTGGACTTTGTTGTTGCTTTGCTTTTTAAAAAATCTTTTATTTACACCAAGGTTATGTGCTGCCACTGTCCCATAATAAACAGTCGGTTGTGATATGTAGCAATTATTCAACCGATTTTAGTCGCCGCGTCGTAAAGCTATTTGTTTTGTCTCGTATGTCCAGCGACGTATGGGTTTGTGCGGTCGGTTCTCTGGACGCTCAGCAGACATCCACCCTGACTTCCTGCTTGACTCATGTCATCTGGTTGTTTGATGTTACTGTGAACTAATAGTAGGTGGAGTTTCCCATGATCTTTCAGCGAAGCCCAATGTCCACCACCGACTGAGGATCAGAGGACTTTTCAACCTGTGTTTCATTATCTGGTTCTTCCTATGTTTGTTTTAAGCTGTTCTGGAAGTCAGAAACGATAACCTGCAACATGTTAGGGAGTAATTATCCTCTCACAGATGTCACGTCAGAATCAGTTCACATTTCAGTCTAATTAACCCCGTGATAACAAGATTATCTAGACTGAGCATAATGATGGTGAAACGTTGTGTCAGTTTCTGTTCCTTTGGTCTGAGCTAAGCTGCATTAAAGTGTAAAGAACCTAGAACCCAGGCCTGAACAAGGTTGGTCCTGGAGGACCGCTGTCCTGCAGGTTCTAGAAGTTTCTCTGCTTCACCACAGCTGATTCTGATGATTGCAGTTCAGCAAAAACCTGTTAATCAGCTATCAATGTGTATCAGGCCTCATGTAACTAGATGAGTTGTTCAAATATTTCAACTATTTTACTGATCCACAAAAAAAACAAGCAAAACTTTTAGTTTAAATATTATTTTATTGGAAAACCAACATCTTAAAATGTCACATGTAGTTGGACTCGTATCACGTAGGGGTTGCATCATTTGGTTGTTATTAGTGAACTTATAAGCTTTAAATAGAAATAAACCAGCAAAGTGTTTATTTAACCACTTCTACCAACATGTCATCCCCTGATTTAATCACTTAATCTCAGACTTTAGGTAGGTGGGATCAAATATTTATTTTTTCCAGTCAGTCTTTTAATTTAACATCATATTATTATCATTAAAATAAAAAAAGGAAAGGAAGACTTATTTGTTGTTTTTGGAGACCTAGATTAGATTATTAGATTATGACTGAAACAAATGATCTTAATAATGAGTAATCGCTTACTGAAATAATCGTATGCTAATTTAGTAATTGATTAATCATTAACTGGAGTATAGACACTCTAAAACATATGTTGAGCTGACAGAGCAACCCATTTAGAGCAGTAATTATACCAAAATTGTTAAAAAAAATATAGAAATATTTTGCATTTAAGATAAAAAAAACGTTTTTTTTTTTTAATCCGTCATTAATTTCTATCCAGAACTCAACTAGTGGAAAAGTTTTAGATTCACTTTGTTTGATTCAGTAAAAGATTTTCTTTAAGGAACCTTTTACTATCCAATTATTAATTGATTCATTGGAAGAAAATTATCAAAATAATCATTAGTTGCAGCCTTAGGATTAGATGCTATTCATCATATCGACTGCAGACCTGTGAACTGAGTACAATGAAAATCCTATGGTGATATAAGCACTGGGAGTATAAAAGCTGATTCTAAAGTCTTGATGCTCTGGTAGCGCCTGAAGATCAAATGTTGCTCGCAGCTCCTCAAAAATGGTTATTAAACAAACAGTGGTTCTATGGTAGGTGGTGCTGCTTTCCTATAATCTCTGTTATTCTAGTTTCCAACGATTGTCTCTGTTTTATTTGGCCAGAAATATTTCCAAACACTTAGTTGTATTATTATTTTTTTAAGGGATAATGTAGGGATCCTCTTTCAGCCATCTGACTGGTAGGACACTATAGCAGTAATCACAAATTATTACCAGTTCTCTTGATTTTAATTTAGCTTTTTAGCATCTATTTGTGTGTCTTTAGTGTTTAGTTCTACTCTCCTTGTTGTGACCGTCAAACACAAGCCCATTCAACATCTAGGGTTGTTGAACTACATGTTCTTTATCGTGGTGATTAATCAATTTCTTTTAACCCGTGTACAATGTCAACGGTCCCCTAGGTGCCGTCTACAGACAGGAATGCCCTGAACTCGCTGTGGGGGAAGCTGGCCTCTGAGATCCTGATGCAGAACTGGGAGGCAGCCATGGAAGACCTGACCCGCCTGAGAGAGACTATTGATAACAACGTAAATGCCCTACTTCTCAGAATTTGATACCACATTTAGATTCCCTTACATAGACTCCCATATTGACATTTCAGTTGCAGAACAGCTCTACTGTGGCATTTTATTTCTTACCACACGCACTCATCTGAGTACTTAAGAACTTGGATCCCCACATGAAGGAGGCGTTGTTGGTGTTTAATTGCCATTTAGAGGGCAAACACACATGATTTCCTTTTCCTTCTCCCTAACCGAAGAAATGCTTTTTAATGTATGCGTTTGTGTTGATAAGCTGTTCTGCCTTTTTTAGTTGTTTTTTTTTTTGACCGTTTCTTTATCTGGTTTTGTCCAGTCCGTGAGCTCCCCTCTGCAGTCTCTCCAGCAAAGGACATGGCTCATTCACTGGTCCCTCTTCGTCTTCTTCAACCATCCGAAGGGCAGAGACAACATCATTGACCTTTTTCTGTACCAACCACAGTAAGTACGACTTCTTTTCAGCTGCAACGTGATTTATTTTAAAACCCAAGGATGGAATAAATAAAACTGTTCAGAGATGCAAAGTCTAAATATATTTCCATTATGAAATGGAAACGTTGATTTGATTGGCCTTTTTAAATTGTACTGAGAGTGGATATGGTTGGTAAGAATCACCTCTGGTCCTTTTACAAGAAGCTGTCCTTCTGCAGTAACGTATAAACGCTTGGATTAACGCCGCTGTGTCACCGGCTGTCTGGAACAGCTGTTGAATTTAGACGCACCGGGTTTGGATTTCTAAAATTGCAGCATATGAATATAGTAGCTCCTCTTTTTTTTTTCTCTTTTTTTTTTGGCGTGATGTAGATTTAGAGTAAACTATTTGCTTTAATAACACATTTTTGGGTGCTGGTCGTCTTCATGAACCCTGCTGGTATTTTTAAAGTGGTTTCAGAAGTGTGTGTTTCCGTGTGGTCTGTTTACTCTCCAAGTCGAGCAGCAGGCCATGTGCATCCAGATCGGAAATTTTATACAGCGTGTTAAAATTTGCACACCACCTATTTTGATGTCTTCACCCCTCCCCTCGTTCTGATTGCAGGCTTGTATAATTGTACAGATGATTGGGCTCCACAGACGGTATGACTGAAGACCACAACACAGCACTCTTAAATGTCTGGTTCCCTGAATTTTACTCAGTTTTTAATTTTATTGTGGATGATTAAGGAGGCCTGCCCAATAATTACTCATGAAAAGCTCATCCAACCATCTGTTTGGACAAACTGAGGTAGTTTTGTGTGCTTTGCATTCTCACTGCAGAAACCCCTTGTTTTCCCCGCTGAGGCTTGGCTTGGCTCTGCTTTCCTTTCCCTTGACCAGTACTTCCTTTGGCTGCAGTCGGTGACCAGTGGCTGAGTTCAGCCTCACATTTGACCTCTCTTACCCCCACAGTCAGCAGATGTTTGTCCAAAGCCTTTCTTAAGTGTTATTGACCGACGTTATGGGCTGATCCATCGACTGCTGTCAATAAAACTGACCTACATGTTTACCTGTCGACTTCAGCGGGATTTAACCAAAACTGTAGTGATACTCAACATGGGTTTTATTTTACGGTAAAGGAATAGATCTATCATAGTGCGAGTGGGATTTGATTTAAGCCCTCTCCCATTCTGGGGCTAAAACTGTTGAGATTAATCATGATTAATCGATTATTTAAATAATTGTCAACTAATTTACTAATTGATTAATTATTGAGGCTCTAAAAGTCTCAATAATTAATCACAGACTCTAAAACATGCCTTTAAGGTGACGGAGCAACCCGCTTAGAGCAGTAATTATACCATTATTATCTAAAGATTTTACATTTAGCA
>JAUZNJ010064319.1:0-27042 GCA_034780135.1 Jordanella pulchra
GGTTTTAACCACAGTGCAAAGCAGCATCCGGATCTCTATGTATTGTAGACCAAACATGAAAGGAAACCTGACCAATTCATGTTAGCCACTGTACTAGCCTAGCATAATACCACCACTTCCTGGACACAAAATTATCACGTTTTAACAAGATACATATCACGTTTTAAGGAGATAATTATCACGTTATAACAAGATACGTATGACGTTTTAACAAGATATGTATCACGTTATAACAAGATACGTATGACGTTATAACAAGATACTATCACGTTTTAACAAGATACGTATCACGTTATAACGTGATAGCGCTTCCTTACTAAATGTAACAAACAAGAAACTTTGTTCTCTGTTTGTCACTCACTGTAAAGAAGGTATATTTTTGTCCACCACAAGTGGATTCAACTTTTATAAAATCTTGCAGCTGTGATGACACAAGATGTGATATTAGTATCAAGGCTACAGTGTCTTGCAAAAGTATAAATAATAACTATTTATACAATTGCAAGGCACTGTAGCTGAAACTGTTGAGCTCTCCCATACAACTACAGTTTCAGTGTAGCAGTAACAGAGGAAGGTGGTCATTTTCAAGAAGAAAAAAATAAATTGTTCAGTATTTCTTATAAACAGTACATAAGAAAAACTGTAATAACTTGTACAAAACTAAAATAGAGATACAGATGGGACAATTTGTGTGCTGAGGCACAGAATAGGTTTATGATATGGAAAAAAATAATAAGATCATGACCGTTAAAACGGTAATTACATGGAGGACCTTTTATATGGCCCAGTCATCATATTTATCCTCACTGTCACGGCATTCACATTTTCAGCATGAGCAAAGCCCAAAAACTTCTCTCCTCAGCTGAAATGAGGAAGTATTTCCTACTGTCCTGAAATAGGAAATAAGACATTTTCATTTTATACCTCGCAAGACATATAGTTCTGCTATAGTGGAAAATGGTATTCATAGCTTGTTTACAATGCACATGCAACAGTGCAGATCTACATGCGGCTGTCAGCTTGCGCAGCGAGTATCGGTCCGTAATAATGACATGTTGTTCCCCACTTGGGTATGGTTGAATACAAAACTATGGGGTAGCAGATTATATATTCTATACAGCTGGAGCTTTACTGAGAATTCTTTCCTCGGTACTACTACACAAAGACAGTCAACACTGCAAAACTGTATGGATAAGTGTAAGTCACATGCATTTATTTATGTCATGAATACAAAATTACATCCATATTACTGTCTGCTTTTTTCTGAGGAAGGGAAACTGTTGATTTGCTCTCTGCAGTGATTGCCTCATGGAGCAAGTCTTCGAATATGACAGAGGTATTTATTATGCTAATTATGCATTCAAATCATCGAGGAATGCCATACCCGCGCTAGAGAGTGCAGTCATTACCAGCACAAGGACTGTCTTTTGCTGGAGCAAGTAATAAGCACTCAAAACAGATGCTTTCATCTAACTGATTTAAAATGTGATGCATTTACAGTCAAGGAGAAAATGTCTGTCTGCTGTGAATAATAAATGTGAGTATGGGAGAAAGAGCTTTTTCAAAGGCCAGCTCGCATACCAATAAAAACCATACAATGTTACACAGTGGCCTTTAAATAAGTTGTCTCTTAGGCAAATCAACTTGTACGTGGTGCAACATTGTTAAGACACAACTTTGATTACACACAAATTTTCATTCTGCTATTATTAAGCCATAGTATGTTTTGTTGTTTAACATGTATGTGTTTTATTTCAGTTCTTCCCTTTACATGTCAATGACAAGCCACCGGCTTTTCTGTTTTCATATATCAAAACCATGTATAGACATTTAATAAGAATCACTGGACTAAATGGGGATAATTGATCACTGAATAAGGAGAATTTTAAAAAAGTCCCGTGTGTTATTTAAATCAAACAACTTACCAGTTTATTATTTGTACTTGATAAGTTAGCAGTTAGTTCAGAAAAAGGGATTATATAACTATATATAATCAAGCTGTTGCTCTGTCTGAATTCTTTTTTTAAGGTCATTGAAAATTATATATTACCTATTTTATTTTCTTATAGTTTGCAAATAAGATATCATGGGTCATTATTTTTTATTTACCTTGGTTTCTCCCAACAATTTATTTTCCACTCATAATATTGACGTTTACTTCTGTTTAATATGACCTGCTCCTTTGTGCTTTGTCAACACAGCAGCTGTGAGTCGAGATAAGCTGCTAAAGCACCAGTCAATGCATTTTATGTTCAAAACTAATTTTATGACACAAGATAAGATAATTTTGGAAGTTTTATCTGCAAGCAATTACCTGGAACCACACTAAAATTTGTTGGGGAATAAATAATCAACAATTCATATCAAAGCACAAATTGAACATGCTGGATTTAACATAAAATTGATGTGGATGACAACATCATCAGTATCTAACCAAGTTCAAGAAAACAGATACAGTGGTGTCCAGAACATCATAGGTGAATCATTTAGGTAGATTTAAATCCCATTAAACATAAAGTGGCAATTATGGTAAATGTACTGGCTTTATTAAAGTACTGGAGTGTGAGTTGGTATATAAAACCATAAATGATTCTAAAATTGGTCGGTATCAGTGACAAAAAAAAAAACAAAGCTTGATCTTGACAAACCCAGCTAGCAACATAAGATTGTAGCATATAATTAGGTTTATGTTAGACCACCATAAAATGCTAACTTTAAAAACTCGAACTTCAAAATAAACATTTCAGTACACTTAGAGGTCCAACCCACTAATGGATGTGCTACAGTCCAACATCATATAGGCTAATCTTTACTGTACCTTTTTTTAAGCATAATTATTGCAAACTTTTACTGATCAGCTTGCTGCATAAAATGTATAAACCTTCAAAAACCTGCTATCTATTAAGTCCATTGTAAAGTTGACATTTTTTCCACTCAAGTCATGGCAATAAGGGAAAGACAGACATGACTCTAACCAGGAGTAGTTGAAGAAAGTGAATCATGCTTTGATGCTGGCCTGGGTAGATTGCTGTGGTACAGCTACACAAAAGACAGTGCAGATTACCAAGGTATGTTTGCACAATGTCAATGTCTTTCTCACAGGAACACGAAGAAACATGCTGAGGCCTTTACTTTCTCCACATATATATGGACCCCTCTAGTCTATAATAGATGTAGTGCCCTTACTACAGAAATATGCCAGACTTTAAGATTCCCGAGCAGGCCAGCTTCTGAAGCTTAGCTGCTGGTGAAAGTTTTGCTATCAGCTCTGATCCAAGTCAAAAAAGAGCTGGGATTTCAGCGTTTCAGAGACAAATTAGTTTATTTATTTTCATTAGTGCTCCAACCATTCCCACATTAAATGATGGTGTAAATTCAATGTTATAGATATGGTCCACAAAGTAGTCAATAAAATATGTGTTAATTTAATACTAATAGTAAAAAAAAAAGATGAGACTGTCATGCTGTTGGAGCCACTTCAAGTAACTGGCATGTCGAGATTATTTAATCTTTTTCGGTACCTTTTTCAGTGGTATGGACACTAGGTCAACATTATGACATTTAAGTACCTTTTGAACAAACCCCATAGCATTAAAGCATACATGCAAAACATCAACTCTTTAATTTTAAATGTTTATTCTTCAGAATTGCTTCACATAAAAAGAAATTACAAAAAGCTGTGAGCCTGGCAAAGAGTATCTATGATACAGTAAGGGACACATAGACTGTGGAGGCAAAAGATTTTTTTATTTATTTATTTTTTTTGCTTAAAGCCTTGCGTCGCAAAACATTTTTTGGCACTTTTCTTCGTATTTTACGAGCTCATGTGTTTTGTGAAAAGCTACAACTATTACAATCTTGTTATATGGTTATAGGGTGATAGGAAAGAGCTTTGATGAATGGAGGAGATGATTACATTTATGTACGCAAGGCTTTAAGTTTGACAATGAATATGCTCCTCTATATTAATGAGTCATTGCATTACTATCCCTTCTGTCGAAGCATCAGTGAAAACCAGTGGGACTTATCTTAACTGGTCATTAGTTATTAATTGAATGCTTTATATCAAATGTTAGATGCTAAAGTCTTATGTTTATCATATTTCACATAGTAAACCACTAAGGAAGGAAAATGCAACTGACTGAAAGCTACTGACTGATGTGCACTGAGAGCTGAAGGTCAACTCAAAGGTGTTCATTTAAGTCGCTGTTTTATTTAGTTCTTATTTAATGAATCCCTTCACCATTAAATCTTTAGAATTCGCAGTCACAAGCCTGTTAGTTAATATTTCATAGAATATAAACATCTAACCTTATTCATCCACATCACTTGCTTGTTTTAGAATTAATGTTTCTATAAACCGCATGGCCAGAAGCCACAGAGGACAGGTAGTATTAAGAAAGATCAGCACGTCAAACAGCTCATTAGTTTCCTGGTGTTTGTCACCATGGAAGGGTTCTGCATCAGTGGTGTAACCGTGTTTGAATCCAACAGGGATGTCGTGCCACATTCAGTCTGTCTGTCAGCGGGTTGTCCCTGGCTGTGCAGAGTCTGCAGTACATTTTGTCTAATGTGCACTTGTGCATCTTGTATGTCTTCACTGCAGAACAGCACCATACAGCAGAACATTAGAGAGACTTTGATTACACACTTCTCTCATCCCAAACAAAGCATCCTTGACACTGCGTGTTCTTTGCCACATATACCCAGCGGGATGCACATCTCTCTCCATTTCTCTTTTCCTTTTACTGCATTTAGCTTGCCTCTGCCACATTCTATGTCCCGGGCTTTTCTACCCCCCCCCCCCCCCCTTGGTTTTGTTTAACTTTCTTTTCTTCTGCAGCACTCAGGGAACAGCACCTGGTGAACATTATTTTCAAAAAGCATCATCATGCATCATTGTAAGGATACATTCTCTAATCAGCTGAGCCATCTGGCAAACGGCTTATGCACCATCAAGCCTAAATGCTTTGCATCTGTTGATTGAGTGTGTCTCTAATTGTTTTCTGGAGAGACACCCTTAACCTCTGAACCTCTATGCTACCATATACGTTGTTTTATTTTCTTGCTAACATGTTGTTGCATTTATTATTTCAAAAAATGGCAAAGACTATAAAAACATTGATAGAAAAAACATTCTTAGTATGATGTACCTTTCACACTAAACATAAAAAGTAAAACATAAACTGAATGTAGGACCATAAATGGACTGATGAGACAACTTTAATGCATTAGTTAAGCTTCAGCCAAAGCGGATATATATTCTAAAATGAGATTTGGATATTACGATGAATTATTCCATTGAATCGTGGCAGGCATCCTACAGTCTCTCAGTAGTGTCAGAATTCCTTGGCCTACTTTTACAGACAGCCTTGCCAGTAACGTTATGTATTCCTTCAATGAACTCTAAATATGTCACAGTCACAAGAAGGAGGCTTGTGTGTGTGGGGGTGTGTGGAAGGGGGGGAGGGGGGGGGGGGTGTTAGGGGCATAGAACTCTGCAAACTAGAATCAGCAGGCCAGCGTACCAATTCCTGCAGCTGCTGCCAGGCAAATCAAATAAATGAATGAAGAGAAGAGAAATAACAGATTGAATATTTATGACAGTCCTTGAAACTTTATGATAACCATCCTTTTTTTCGCTGGGATTCTGAATATATTACATTCAGTGAGAAAGGGTAAGCTGGTGAAAACTAAATAAACAGCCATATTTCTCACATACTTGATTCAAATGGCGAAGCTGTTGCAGTGAGGCCTGCTCAGGTGTGAACTTTAAACCAATCTGAAGGGCTTTTCTCTAGCTCACTTCAAAATTTCCTTGTGGACTGTATGTGTTGTCAAAACACTGTCAAGGTTCAGTAAGGTGGTGCCATGGAAATTTTTAGAAGTCTAACTAATGCAAGAGAGCTATTGTAAAGGTTACGATATGCTAACATAAAAAAAACGCCAGAAATTTGAAAAATTATCCGTACTTAATCCTAGCTTTAAAGAATTGTTTTAAATGTGTTAAGCTTTCAGTGTTTTTTAATTGGTTCTAGTGTGGATATTTCAGTTTTTCCTCAATACATCTTGAGCATTTTCCCAGTGTCTCTTCATCAGTTTTAAGTGATTCACCTGCTCATCCAAACTTACTTCCACAAGTCACCCAAAGTATATCCCTCCAGATATCTACAACTTGCTCCAGGAGCAACTTGTGCCATCTGTCAATAAAGGACTACCATTTGGCAGACTACACCACTGTTCTCCAGAAATCCAGAAATCTCTTCAGCCAAGAGAGAAAGAGAGGTCTGAGAAGAAGCAAACTAGTTCTTGTTTTTTTAGTCACTGTTCTTGTTTTTGCTTAGTTGATCACTGATAAAATTTATTATATAAATCATTAAGATTGAATTGGATTGAATTCAATCTTAATGGATTGAATTCTCGATTTTACTAATTATTAGCTATTGTATATCTTTCCTAAAATCCCAAATTAAAAGGTAATATATGTGACTGATTCCAAATAAACAGGACAATAGAAAAATATTGACTTAATTGCATCTGTAACAGGCTTATTTTTTGACATTATACTGTAGTTTACATTACATTATATCACTTATCTTTCTTTACATATTAGAAATATAGTCTTTTTTTGTTTCCCAAAGGCTTAGTTTGGAAATCACAAAAAACAGCCAGAGATTTAAAAAACTAAATTTCCCTATTTGATAAATTGATTTTTTTGTAAATGACAAAAGAAAAATCAGCAAATTTCTTTTTGGTGTGAGGCAGAAATTCTGTTTTCAATAGACTGTAGCCAGAGAGATGCACAAACAATCCCAGTTGACTGGAGGACAAAGCTTTTCACAGGAACACCCCTCCCACACACACAAAGACACAACTAAATGCGCATACACTGACTGAGCTCGCAGTGTGATTGCACTATCTTCAATCAGGACCATTGTGTTGCAAAAATACAGGTATGTGCACTGATCACAAAGGTCTGAATTGCAATACTGTTATTGCTTTTGCTTGTCAAAAATAAGAGCTTCTCAGCAAGACTGAGCTCTGGTTTTAATCATTGTCTCAGATTGATGATGCCTGCCCAAAAGTGCACAGTTTGCATGGAAAACATCAATGTGAATATTTGACAAATGACTCTTCTCTCTACATATATTACCTAGTGTTGAAGATGATACTGTTTGGGCCTACAACATGTGTGTCAACTGGCAAGGTAACACTTAAGGCAGAACATTTGTCTTTAGGTGGAGGTGTCCATTCTTTAATAGGGTGCGGTGATTAAGCAACAAAACTGATGTTTTTCAAAAATCATTTAGGTTGTTGATGGTTAACTAAATTTAACTGAATTAAGAACCAACTAAATTAAGAATTGCATTTACCATATAGGGTCACTGAAAAACCCAACAAAGTTTGAGAATATTCTATTAGCTGTGGTTGAATAAATTCTACCTGACCACTTTTTGTAGCTATCAACAAACTGGCATCAGTCTAGCAGCTAATTTTTTTGGTCTTTGTAGCAACGTTCTGAGTTATCTTATTTACTGATTCAGTCTTTAAAGCCCAGTCTTTGTACTTCCAATAAGGGTAAGCTCCAGATTGTTACAGAAATCTAATATTAGTCTGCTTTATACATTTCTAAACCTAGTCTGATATATGTTTGGGATAATTCTTCAACAGCTAAACTTCTGATTAACTTTGTTTATAATTTGTCCAAATTTCAACATAGGTTCTGCTCTTTCTTCTCGTTCGTTACGCAACACAGCAATACCCGTGCAGCCTCACAACATATGGCAACTCCCACCATGGTTGATAGCCTTAACCATTATTATCCTTTACTGACTTGTCAATGAGTCCAAAAGCTCAATCTTTATTTTGTCTCACTGTAAAATCTTTTCCAGTAGACATCTAGTTTGTACGTGGGGACCAGCAAATATCAGTAAATGTGTACATTTTGGAGCAGAGACTTATGTATGTATTTGTCCTTGGCAATGTAAAACTCACTCAACTGTTCATGGAAGTCTTGAGGATTGATTGATCCTATTTTATTTTCCCTGAAACATCTTAAATTTTGTTTCTTTAATTGTGAGAATTTTGGAGGGTAGTCAAAATGGACTGAGGGTTTTTTTTCACAATGTTGTGTTTTTTGGACGATAATTAAAAACAAACACCACACCATTTTGGTTTAGGCAAATTAGACTTCTGAATTGGTCTACCCTTAAACCCTCAACCTTAAAACATTTCAGTATCTGTGAAAAAGCTGGTCAATACTTGTTGTATTCTTCTTCTCAATACTATCTGGCCAATTGTTTTCTTCAGCTGTCATTTTTGGTGACCACTCTTTGGTGGATAATCCAGGTCTAGAAAGTTAAAACTAGTTTTCTTTCATCCGGTTCACTTAACCAGGTGATGAGCCCCAGTCTGTGTTGTGGAGCTGGAAATGCAAATGATTGGAACCAAACTCTGCACAGGCATTTTACTTTCTTATATCTGGCAGGATATATTTGCACCTGCTTCTCCTTACAGGCAATATTGTCAAAAAGCCTGAAAAAACTCCTCACACAGGCTTATCGATCGAGAGTAAAGAAGGGTCTACCTACACATTATTGGGTGTATGTATGTATTCTTGCCTGTATATTCAGTATTGACCCAGTGTAGTATAGAGAAAAATTACAACAAATTTAAACCTGTGAACCCCGTTCTTGTTTTTAAAAATGAGTTGAAGATATTTCATAGATTATTAAAAGAACAAAATGAACCACATTCATGCACACGATGACTTCAATTCCACATTTGGTTTGTTACTTCTTACTCCAAGTTCTGATTCGGGTGAAAATTGTGCATGGGAAGACCCAACAATAAAATACTGACAAGAGAACTATATATCTTTTCCCATAAAAAAGCACAGCTTTTGTAGAATCTGTATTCCTATGATGACTTAAAAGAGCATTTAAAACAAATCTCTGTACTGGTGACGGCTGTGTCTCTCAGACGAGTGGCTTTAAAGTTACCAAAGACTTTGCAGTAGAAACTAAACACTGCTGAGATGACAAAGTATGAGAGTGGAGCACAACAAAGACTCAGATACTGTATAATTTATTTAGGCTTATGCTTTTGGTGAGTGAAGAATCTTCAAATTCTGTCTAAAAGAAAACCAAACACTGCTGAATAAGCAAATCTTAGGCAGCATGTAGGTGTTTCAAAGTCCTTTCCTCTGCAGTGTATGTGCATAGGGGTTGTTTACAATAGAAAATAAAACCAACTGCATGCAGACAATGAGCAAGTGCCTCAGAGCACAAGATCAAAATGCTACAGGGAAATTAATGCCTTATCTATAAAATTAGTAATTGATATTCTTTACTCTTCTACTAACCCAAAATCTTAGCATTCACAAACAACATAAAAATGCAAATCTTTTCTCACTTTCTCTCCAGAGGAATAACTTTGGGTTTCCAGTAAATGGCACTCTTTCCTTAGGCCATGGTGTAGATCTACAGTAGCTTTGCACAGACACACTCACACCCCTTTTCTTGTCTTGCTATACTTAGCAAGGACCTTGCATTGACTTGCATTGATTTTAAGTCATTTTAAACCTTTTTATATCCCCTAACCCTGACAATATCCCTAGACTTAACCATTATCAAGGCATGCAGCACCTAACTCTAATGTTTAGTTTACTCAATTCACACCTCCTTTTTTTAACCTGAATGTCAAAAAAGGAAACCATCAAAATGCCCTCACTTTGCTACAAAGAGTTCAAAATTTGAAGGTGAAATCAGAAAAATGGTCCTCACTTTGATGCCAAAACTGGAGTACTCACACAGACATACACAGCAACAACCAACTGAACAACATAAGCACAAGCATTATCTAACAGGCTTTAGCTTGCCACCATAATACAAAAACACAATTATAAAAGGAAAGGGAATGAAACTGAGTGCTCACCAAGGGTTTGATGAAACTCACCCGACACCGGGGTCATGGGAGTGGGTGGGAGGCTGTTGATGTTGAGCGCCCCCATCTGGTGGATCTGTGTGGCAGGGAAGGCCACACTAGGTGTAAGATAACCGCCGTGGGTTGCTGCCATGATGGCTGCCTGCTGCTGCATGAGCTAAAGAAGATGGACATGGAGAGATGGGTGGAGGAGAGGATGCAGTGAAGAAAGTGATGGGAAGAAAGATGGCGACGGAAAATATAGCAAGTGGCCAATGAGTCAGGAGGACATGTAGGAAGGGATATAAGAGTGAAATATATCAAGTGTAGACAAGAGGGAGGGATGTATGGTGATGTTGATGGATGGATAGTGCATGGAAGTGCAGAGAAAGTAGAGCAGAATAAAAGAAAGAGAAGAAAAAGAAGCCTGTCAACCTATGTTTAGTGAATCTGCCCGTCCTCGCAGCAGGAAGCCTGTCACCAGCTGCAGAAACAATTTAATAGCTGTCTGTTGGGCTCATACAAATCAAGGCATTGACATGTGCACATTATCTCTGTGCTCAGGGGACAGGCAAAGTTTGCAGAGTTACAATGCCTTTTTTCCTTATAATTGTCAAACTTCACAATACTTTGCTCGGCTGCATAGAAATGCCAGAGTTGCCTCCCACTCTCATCGGCTTTTTCATGGGCTCATGTTTAATTTTTCTTAAGGATTTGTGATGATAACCGTTCGAAGCTTGGCATTCAGTCATATCCTAACATTTCCTTTGTTTTGTAAATTATTTACCACATTGGTGTATTTTTCTATAAACACATATTCTGCATGTGAAATATATACACATTGCTTATTTCACTTCTTCAAAAATAGTCTGTCTGTAAAGCAAAGTCCCGTTGATACACACTGTCAAATAATGATATTAAAAATCAGTAGTTGCCCTAACAGTTCAAGTAACGTTTGTCAGTATTGAACACATAACTGAAATGACATTGCCTCACAAACATATTCATACTATGATATGTTTAAACATTTTATAACATAATTATGCATTTCTGTTAGTTTCTGCAATCTTAGAAAGGAGTAAAAACAAAAAATAACACAAAAATGCAAATAGAAATGTGTTAATTTGTTAAGGATTTTGAATAGCATTCAAACACTTTAACAAATAAGTACCAGAACAGTGTATTGTAAATATCTGCTGAACCATTTGGTCAGACAAGGAATACTGTCCACACAGAGCAAGAGTTAAATCAATAATATTTTTAACCTGCTCCCAGAGTAGTAAAGTTTGAAGCCATCCTTTCTGGTAGCTGTGTTTGAGCAGACCTAACTGCTTAAATGCCAACAAAGTGATGGGTTTGTACATGTTAGAGTGGGTCTAACCTTTCCTTGAATACTTATGCAGAGGCCTACATTTGCTGCATTTTCTTATTGTTGTGTTTAAAAAAAACAGACAGTTGTAGTTGATCTAGAAAGGTGCTGCCCAAATCTTCACTAAAACTAAAAAAGTAAAGCAAAACAAAAAAAAAGTTGTAAAGTCTTTACACTGGCTCTCTGTATATATTAGAATAGACTTTAATACTTATTTATATATATACTTATATTGTTTTTAGTCTATAAATCATTGAATGACTCTGCACCAAAATACTTTACAGATTTGTTGTCATTGTATCAACTCCCAAAAATGTCTTCTATAAAGTCTATTCTACACCCTGAACCAGAACCAAAAAAGGAGAAGCAGCATTTAGTTCTCATATACCACTTGTCTGAAAAGAAACTTCCAGAGGTCTGTAAATATGCTGAAACCTTAAATTGCTTTAAATCTAGCTTATAAACCTAATTGTTTAGAGTTTCCTTTGACTGCTCTATTTATTTCCATTACGGAAACATTATCAGTTTCAGTTTGTAGTCCAACCTTTTCTCTTTACCTGGCTTTATTGTGTCACTGCATTGTGCTTTCCTTTTGTTTGCTTTTCTTCTCTAATGTTCGATTCATGTACAACACAAAACAGTTATAAATGTCTTATAACTGAGATGTATAATACAAATAAACATGCCTTGCCTTGTTGTTGCCAAGCTTTTCTTACTGCAACACATTCACACTTAAACACAATGTGAAATTATTTAACTTTGTTGCAGAGTTACTGTGCCATTCACAGGTGTGGCATCATTATTACAACCTATTACAGCTCCTGTGGGTGTAATCGGTGTTGTAAGTGTTAGAATTTTTTGAGCAGATAGCAACAAAACAACAACAATTCTAATGTGTAGAAAAAAAATAAATAGGAACCATATATCTTTTTTTCCCATCAAGCACAAGTATTCACAAAGTTCCGATAAAACGTTTGGAAGTCTGGGGTTGTAACATACTTTTCCAGTTAATGTGACATAAAAAGACTATACAATTTATGCCAAGGCATATTTTTAACATACTTTTAACAGCAACTATGATTTTAATGTATTATATTTTAATTTCCACGAAACATTTTTTATAAGTATTTATTTCACTAAATACTCACATTAGAACGATTTAGATTTAGACCAAATCCACACCATGTTAGTAGTACTGCACTTTCACTGTGTAAATGTCTATTTTCTTTTTCTGGACAATCCAACAAAGTGATACAATCAATAATCTTTCCCTCCCTTTGCATTCCTGCTTAACATGAACTGAGAAGGGAGAGCTGAAACCATTTCCCATCAAATGCAGCCCAAGGAGTGTTTATTCATATGCATAGGATATGCTCACATGCACCGCTGCCTTAAACCTCGCTCGCTAACAAAGACCCCCCCCCCCCACACACACACACACACCAACACACACCCACACACACACACACACACACACACACCACATGCTTGAAGAGTAATCTAGACTATTTTTGAGAGTGCCCTCTACTTAAATTCTCCTGGTGCAAAAAAAAAAAAAAACAACAACAACAAAAAAAAAAACAACACAAAACAAAAATACACACTCAGAATGCCTAATTCAGAAAAAAATCCATCATTATACAATGGGTTTTGCAGCTCGTAAACCAGTGGCTTTATCTGGGGAATCAATAATCTTTTGCGAGCTGTGTAGCTGCCCATCAGGCATGCAGACTTGTGTGGTAAAGGAATACAAACACAGCGGACCCAACATCTTGCCCCTGTTTCTGCATCTGTTTAATACTGCATGGCTTGTATGTGTCAGGAGATTCGCTCATGGCTGCGGCCTGAGATCACCTCATATGGGCAGAAATCAAACTGTGTTGCTGCACTGATACTAATGATGCCAGTAGAGGTACAGAACGGTTGTATTTTTGTTTACTGACCGGGTGACGGAAAAGCTAGTTATTATCTCTGAGTACCCCTGTCAGGTAATCTTAAAGAGGCTGTCCTGTTGTAGAATGTCTAATGCTGGAATCCATATAAAATTAAACTGTTACTTAACTATGGCTGCAGTTATTTCCACAATGTCATCAATATCAGAAATGTTGATCATTCCTTTCTAAAAAAAAGATAAATGAATGATTTTGGAGACTAAAACAAAGAACATACATAGGACAATCAGAAAACTATGCATTGTCATAGAAGTGAACAAGTGGCCTGATCTTCAAAGAATCCAAATAAGGAAAGTTTAATTGCATTGGTAAAAACATTGAAATAAATAAAAATAATTACAGAATATAAGAAATGGGCATGTTTCAGGTGATCTACAAAGATTTCATGTTCAAAGGGTAAGACTTGCATAAAGACATGATCCGACCAATTAAAAAGAGCAAACTGCATGTGCTACTGGCAGTTTGAGATGAGCTGTAAAGGAAAGATAAAGTTCGAAGCTATGGAGATGGAGGTATAATGAGTCTAAAGCTAAAGTGTCTTGACCAAGGTCACAATGGTGGAAGTAGACAGACCAGGCGATCTTTTATCTCTTATTACTAATAATGGGCACCCTTAACTCTTGCTTGTCGTCTCTCATGGTACCAATGCCTCCTTTGTGGCCCCAGTATGTACCCCAGTACTCCAGCCACGTATGGAATGGCGATGTCTCTTCTGTTGTGTTCCCTCTCAGCATGACTCTTCTTGTTGGTTTTTAAGAAAGCCCATCTGGGGTAGCCACAGTTCTTCAAGGCTTTCCTGATATGTCCCTGCTCTTTTCTCCTCACACCACCCACTGGAACACCCATCATAGTCACCTTTTGTTTCTTATCTCCCCCTTACATAACTTTTGGACACACCTACAGTATATTTATCTCTGCTTTCTCCTGCATCAGTCAGAACTGAAGAAGTCTCTTGGATGAGAGGCAAAACGTCTTCTAGAAAACTACACGTCCAGTTGCCTAAACTGAACTTTCCTAGCATAATAATGGTTCTACTTCGTTACAACTTAATTTCATTTTACACCTGTTATGATGCAGATTGTAGCAATACCCTAGACCTGTGGTCGTTAAAATGAGGTTCCAAAGTTGTGGAACTCGAGGTGTATTTCTTGCTACTCAGGAGAAATGCATGAAATGTCGCTCGTAAAGGAAACACAGTATACCGGTATACAAACTAACGTTACAGCAATTGACCTCCAAAAAAGTAAAAATATGAGTTGTTAATGCATTTTATTGTGTGGTTCATCATGCCTACAGAGATTTAGTGTAGTTTTTTATGTAAAACATTTAATAAGATGCCAATAATTTATAAAGATATAAAGATAAATCTTTTTTTGTAGTTATACCTAAGTATTTTTCTGTATCTACAAATGGCTATGTTGGATTTTGGAGCTTATTATAAACACACAATTGCTATTAAAATTTAGACTTGATGGGACCTTCTGCTATTCTTTTCTTCTTCAAACTTAAATTCCTGAACTAGTCAATCTAGAAGTTTAAACATAAATAAAAAATATCCTTATTGTTTAAATGAGGGGTCAATAAAGGCATTTTATTTATTTGCATTTTAAAAATAGAGGATTTTGTACCCATTTGTGTCTTTTACAGTAATACATATGACTGTGACAAATCTAAACTGGTTGGTTTTTCAGTGTTTTTCTAAAGAATGTGAAGGCATTTTTGAATAATTTATAAAAATACCCCAACATTTTAAACTTTTACTGAAAAATGCTACAGACAACATATATTATGTAAATACAGTTTGTTTTGTGACATCCATTTTATTTGACAAAAAATAAGTATTTTAATACTTTGGTTGGAAAAGGACAGTATTTAAGATAAGTCTGAAAAGGGCTTTTTTAAATTAAACCCTGACTAGGTCAAATTGTGTTTAGTACAAGTTTTTTGATAGATGATTTCAACTTGTAAAATCTAGGATCCCCGAAAAAAAAAGTGTCAAACTAAAACGGGATTCATCATGAAAAAAAATTATTCTTAAAATCTCTTGTCTAGTTAAGGTTTTATGAGTGAGTGCATACATGCCTATAGCTTGGGGCTCACATAAAAATCTACCACTGCATTGGTTTTGTTGACTTCTCCAAACTGTGAAACTGAACGGAGTAAAAGAAGTGGGGAGTAAATACTAGCGTGACCAGAGTTCCATCCTATCTCCCAGCTCCCCTTGTCTTAGATAATGTGGCCTGTAATGCCATCTGTCAGATTGTCATGGATAAAAACTCTCGGATTAATTGGTGCTTTGTTCCAAAATAAAATCCAGCAAATTGGACACTCAAGCATGTAATTATGTTGGAATGCAGCCGTTAACACAATCTGACTTAAAGAAATATATAATAATTATCAAAGAGCAGTTATATTGACCGAGAGAAACATACTTTACTCTTGTTTTCACTTCGTTCAGAGCTACACTGTTCACATGTTTTTTTCTCCTCCCTCAGAAATTCAAAGGCATTATATTCATAAGCCACCCCCTTTTATTTATGCACTTCCCAGCACATAGCAAATGTCTCTGATAGAGAATGAGCAACGCTGAGGCGTCTTTATAATCACGGACACATCCTTTTCTTGCTGCCTTTTAGTTCCTTTGAAATAAGAGAAGAAAACGTAAAGAGAAACAAGGGGACACAAAAGATGAGTGCGCCTAGATAGAAACGAGCAAAGAAAGTTGCCTCGGCTCCAGCAGCATTCATTTAGTGTCAGACATCTGCTTTTTTATTGCAACCTGATGGCATTACTCTCCCCTGGTGCTAGCAGGCAATCACCTCTTTATCACATGGCAATTATCTCCGTAGTGCTGCTCTGTGACTCGCTGACTCTTAGCGCTGTCACATGTGACCCCTTACAGCCCAACCAGCCAATGACAGAAGGAACAAGAGAGGGATAGTAGAAACAAAGAGGGGCAAGCAGGGGAGAGGTAGAAAGGGTGTAAAAGGTTGGAAAAATTAGAGCGTGAAGGAGACACAGGGTCACAGAGGTAAACCCGAGCACTGAATTTGTTACCACTGAGCTATCAACTTGCTTTTCTTAATAGCTTACATCGTATTTCCCATTTCAGATGCACTCTGTTATGTGTGCATGCACTGCCTGGCCTTTGCAAGCATAATGCAGCAAAATTAGGTCACACTCACACAGGATGACATGTACATGTGTGTGAGCAGTACACAGTACAGCCAAATGATGCTGTAATTTGCAGCCATCATTTCTCTCTCCCGCGCTGCGTGGCAGTTTGAATGTGAATCCCTCCAACAGGGGGAGATGTTTCCTAATGTGAGTTTACAGCCGTCCTCATCTCTATCATCCACCCACACACTATCACTATTAGCTTCAGTTCAAACCTTTCCCTCTCTCCCCTCAATGTCTGTCTTATATTTTTCCTAATGTATCTGTTTAGGGATGAGCTGGAGATGCATTTAAATCTGATACTTCTCAGTTGTTTTTTTTGTTGTTTTTTTTTTGTTCTTGAGGCACTTGGTGGTCCTGTAAAGCTGAAACGGCTGATTTGACATCTTAGAAAATAAGGGGAATACAAGTGTACAAATACATTTATATCTTTCAGGGGAGAAACAAAAACCTAATAAGCAGTTGTTTAAAGACTTGAACTCAGCGATTCTTGGAAGAGCTATTATCATTCAACAACAACTCAGAATTGAAACATGGAATCCTGCTCACTTACTTTTTTGGGCTGCTGTTCTTTATGAAATCACCTTTTTTGCAAATAGGTTGTCACCTGTCACAGCATGCTGGTGTCTTTGCCTGTCGTAGAAATGGCACATTTCTCACTTTTGGCACATGTTGTCAGTGTTGTACCCCTCCAATTTGTGTTCAGAACCCCCATCCCTCCCTCCTCCCACTCCCGGTTTGACTAAAATCCAATTTACTGGCTGTCAGCTCAACTCTATAATCCTATCCACTGCTGTAGTGGAGAGGTAGCTCTTTGAATTTTACCATTTACTGTATTCACTGGTTATAGCTATATATACCACCTCTCCCTATGTCTGTATCCTATGCTTCCCCACCTCGTCTTCTTTTGGCCAGTGTATATGGAGAGTAGGCGAGCGTGTTGTGTGTCTTTGGAGATAAAGTCCTTTTTCTGTCACTGCAGGATTTTCGTCTTGGGGTAATATGTGTAGTTTATCTTGCAGCAAAGAAACATTAATCGTATCCCTTCAGCACATTCCCGGTGGCTGCAGTGAAAATCAAGACTACATAGCATGCATGTGCAGCCAGCACCGATGAGTCTCACATATACAAAATCAATGCTCAAGCTAAGAGAAAATTATATTTTTCTTTATTGTGCATGTATCATAACAAGTAGAGCAGTGTTCTAATTAAGTAAATATGCTTGGTAAGATAGATTAACTGACTTTACTGATAATCCATTGCTGCCTCATTACTTCACAAAAAGTTGTGGGAGAAGGCTTCGTTCCCTCAAAGTTTTACTGAAGCTGTTTTCTGTATTTTGGAGAAATCATTACTTATGGGTAGATTCACTGTCTGTATGATTAACAATTCTAATACAAAGAGAACTTTACCTGCACTAATAGATGTCAGGGTTTCTAATCTACATACCAACACTTTCTGGTTTAGATTTAATGGTAACCGATTCTCCCTATTACGCTGATGTATCCCCTGTGCACTTGTTTCTCTCGCTTCAAACTTAATTTCCAAGCACCATCCTGCGCTTTGTTATATTATATGCATGTTTTAGAGAGAGAGTGAGAGAGAAAAAAGGGGGGGAGGGCAAACTTGCTGCCCAATGTGTGCAAGTGTGTATGCTCTTGTGTGCATCTCTATGAGCCGACACGGGTCTCTGCCATAGTAAATAAAAGTCATGGCCAACCAGGGCTGCGCACAATGGTCTCCCTGCAGACCGCTGTGGCCTCCATAGCCCCTTAAACATTTGCATTTCTCCACATTTCCTGGGAAAGGGCTGCATTTCATGAATGGTAATGAAGGTAAGAGTTTTAGTGGAGAGTGCACAAGAGATGGCCTCGCAATTACTCCGGGATGGTCAATTTGCACATTTCACGAGGGGTCCCATGACTGTGATATAAAGTTGAGGGAAATGTATAGGCCCCCAAAACCTTGCTAACATAAAAAAATAACATAACATATTGTATTTATTGATATTGCTTGTATTAAATCTCACAAAACTGAGTACAACCTAGACATTTTTATAAAAACTTTATTGTATATATTTCATTGGATACCACAAAAGAGATGACACTGAAACACTGTAGTCAGTTTACAGCTTGTGTAACAGTGTCAATTTACAATGCCCTTAAAATAACTCAACGCATACCCAATAATGTCTAAACTGCTTGCAAAGAAGGTGAGTATGGCCCTAAGTAAAAATGTTTAAATTCTGGCCAATTAGCCATTTTCCATCCCCAGTGGGACATTGTGCTATCACTCTCTCATATTGGTCAGTGGAGTTAACTTGTCAGCTCATGGCAAAGAACTCTCTGAGGATCTCAAACAAAAAAGGTTGTTGCTCCACTTAAAGAAGCCTTAGGCTGTAAGAAAATTGCCAACACTTTGAAACTGAGATACAGCTTTTTGGCAAAGACACACAGTGGTTAATTGCACATATTCCACTAAATACAGGTTTTACAATGGTTAACTGAACTAAGAGCTACAGTTCACCAAGGGAATCACGAATGCCAAGATGTATGATGAAAGACTGAAGCACTGCATGATACCCTCCCTTCTGTTTAAGAAACAGTGTAAGGATACTGAACTGGCTTTAGGTTTCTAGACCTAAAACAATCTGAGCATCTCTGGGACATCCTCAAATCCTAGGTGGAGATTTACAAGATCTCATCATCCACCAGCTTTATGATGCCATCATGTATGAAGGGAAGATGATTGTAGTGGCAAACTGTGAAGCTCCACTTGCCCAAGATAGCTTACGCAGTGCTAAAAAAATAACAATCGTCTCACAAAATATTGAAACTTTTGGGCAATATGGACAATTAGGGGTATCCTTTTTGGTGACAGTATAGTAGACATCAGTGGCTGTGTTTTGAACTTTTTCGAAGGGATAGCCAATTTAGACAAGGTACACACTAACTAACTACAGCAGAATAAATGCAAAAAACTGAGGGGCATACTCACTTTGTGATATATGTCAATATACAGCACAAATATTTGCAAAAATATTAATAAAACCTTAATATTTATATCGCCACATTTCTCAATGCGTACATTTTTCTTTTATGGTTTTTATCTTATTCCAGGATGAAAAGCATTTCTTAGATTATAGTTGCTTTCCCAAATTATTCTGATGTCTTTTAAGCTGGCAGTCCACAGATATGTTCATATACACAAAAAATATAGAAATGTGCATGTGATGACATGCAGAGCCATCAAAAGCCTAGGTATAATAGAACTGCAGCACCATTAATACGAGGAAACTGGTACCTAGTTATGGTGTTATAAAACGTGGCTAGCAGTGCTGGGTAGTTTACGCAGAAAAAAGCAACCTCTTAACTGGTTACAGGTTATACTACATCAATGTAATAGTGGTGTTACTATTTCATTTACGTTGACAAAAATATTTAAATATTTACATGTAGTTGTGTTTTTCACACGATTTCTAAAATAAAAAAAGATGTTTCACTTTTGTACTGGGGCAGTAATTTTAATGAATAATTCTCCTTTGTGAAATATTCTCCAGAGCTTCCAGACAAGTTCCAGGAACGGAGCCGGCCTTTGTTATTAGCTTGTTGAGCTTTTTAAGTCATCTGCACTGATGCTGTTACCCCAGCAGATGATAGAGGAAGAGATCACACGCTCCACAACAGACTTATAGAAGATATGTAGTAACTTTTTGCAAACACCAAAGGACCTAACCTTCCTTAGGAAGTACAGTCTGCTCTGTCCCTTCTTGTAGACGTCTTCACAGTTATGTCTCCAGTCTCGTTTGCTGTCCAGGTGAACAACAAGGTATTTATACTCCTCCACATCTTCTCCCATGATGTTAACAGAATTCAACTTGTTCCTGTTTCTTTTGAAATCTAAAATCATCTACCTTTTTTTGGTTGACCTTCAGAATCAGATGCTTGTTTCCACACCATGCCACAAAGCTGTTTACCAGCTCTCTGTACTCAGCTTCTTGTCCATCTTTGATCCACCCAATGACCGCAGAATATTCTGAGTATTTCTGCAGGTAACAGGGCTCTGTCTGGTATTGGAAGTCCGAGGTGTAGATAGTAAAAATAAATGGTGAGAGTACTGTCCACTATGGTGCTCCTGTGCTGCTGACTACTTGTTGCTGATTACAGTCTAACGCATTGTAGTCTGTTTGTTAGATAGTATTTGATCCAGGTGAATGTTGATGCCTCCACCAGACTCTTCTGGAGTTTCTCACAAAGACAGATTTAATAATGTTGAATGCACTGGAGAAATCAAAGAACGTGGTCCTCATGGTGCTGTCAGCCTTTTCTAAATGAGAGTATTTTTTTTAAGCAGATGGCATCTTCAACTCCAGCTCCACGGCGATAAGCAAACTGCAGGGGGTCCTAATAGCCGCTTGTTTATTTGCTGAGGTGAACCAACAGATGTCTCTTTCTAGGACTGACTGTCTGAGTCTTCTTTGGTACTAGAAATAGCCAGGAGGTCTGCCACATCACTGGAACTGTCTCTTGAGTCAGACTAGGGTTTAAGAGGGCGTGTAGAATCCAACAGAGATGCTCTAAACCAGGGGTCTCAAACTGGTTCCAAGCAGTAGCACACCAGACTCCATTCATCCCATCAACTCATCAGGTTAAGACTAGACTCACTTGATGAGATGAATGAAGTCTGGTGTGCTACTGCTTGGGTGGAAAGAAAACCAGCAGCCACCCCTGCTCTAAACAGACCTTCATGACTCTGGGGTTGACACCATCAAGACCTGGTGACTTATTACGATTCAGTCTTCCCAGTTGCCTCTTCACTTGACTTCTAGAGACAGAAAGGTGAAAGACGGAGGAAGCAGAACCATCTTCTGATTTGGCTGACAACAAACTCATAGAAGCAGAATAGTCAATCGCAGGGGAGGGCGGGATGTCTATGTGACTATGAGCTAGAGAGAAAGCTGCTGAGCTTGTTTTGTTTTTTCATTGAAATGCTTCTCCTTAATTCTCTGTCTCCCTTCTTAAATGCTTGCTTTTTCCCGTAAAGCAGTTGCTACACTTGTCACCCATGGTTTATTATTTGGGAAGCATTCACTGTTCTGATAGGGATGGTGTTATCTACACACACTTTATGTAGTCAGTCACACACTCAGTCATTGTATTGATGTCCTCTCCATGTGGCTGACACAGTTCATCAAACTCTGTAGCCTCAAAACAATCTTGCAGGACTTCTTCAGCCCCCTTTGGTGACCAGCTTAAGTCGGCACAAATAAACCGGTTTTGTATGTGCTCTCTGCTGTGTCTGTATGTGGTTTATTGTGAAACTGTAAAAAAAATAATGAACCAAAAAAACAAAAAAACTCTAGTAACAGATTTAGATAATCAGTTGTATCCATGTTTTATGGAACATGTCAAGAAAGTACATGTTGATTAACATAGAGCTTTGCTTTCTCCCAGAAAATGAAAAGAAATTTACATGATTCAATTCTAAACAAATTCATAAATATCTAATTTAGTTTCCTCTGTAACAATACATGGGTAACTTTTGTTATTAACTTGCATAGTTTCTGACTTACGCAAGACAACACACGTTTCCCTTTGTTAAATTAAATATACACTTCTGTTTAATATTTGCCAATTGGCTAAAACACAGATCAATTCACTTTTATACTTCAAGTCTTACATAAAGTCATGTTCAAAGCTATTTGGTAATCTATAAAAATAGAAAAATCTTTTTGAATACTTAATTTTTTACACTTATTTTGAAGTAATAATTCATATGTGGCACAAATTTTATTCATTTAAATCTACTCTCATGAACATGAACAATGCTAGACAAAACTGTTTCATTTGTCTCTGGATCCTTTTGTGACAAATACTATAAGCACTGAGAGCCACTACAATATATTTACCTCATAATGGTTTCAAATCAAACAATGCAGAGGAATAAAAAATTTACTAAATAGAATGCTTTTATTACTGTTTTATTGTCCAAGTATATAGCATAACAAAATTAGTCTGAGCCACTCCATAATTTAACGACAGCACACCAAAACCAGTAGAACAGTATTAGACAGTTTATAATATAGAGCAGTTAATAAATAGAGATTCTAAAGGGAAGTGTGTGACAATGGGTTAGAAAGATATACAAAAATGATTGAGAAATACTCATAAATAATCCATACCTTGTGTCTGCTCCACAACCTCTAAGCTTAATTGTCATAATTCTAACTTGAGGTGCCTTTGTTGTTTTATTCTTCTGGTGAAACAAACACAAAAGTTCCCATGTCTTTTCTTAGGTTAATGTCTGGAGTTCTCTAAATACTTCAATATAAGATAATATAATTACAAAAGGGGGTTAACATATTTAGGGCTTTTTACGTGTCCTTAGATTGTAGGAGTCATAAAGGTTTTGGGTTCTGTATTTAAAATCTAGAATCAGTATTTAACTAGCAAACTGTGTCCTTGGCAAGACGACCCTTCTGCAAAACAATATTGCATGCAATCTGTAGGCTCTGTAAATGTGGTGAACTCTGTTTTTTAGCAAACCCCATTATCTTTATAGATTCATAAATGGGGGTAAATAGTAGTAAATAAAATTGATAGTTGAAATAAATCTTAAAAGATTATCAAAGTGGAAGCGCTGACTACACCGAGACATAATGAGTGCAAAGTAAAGATGCCTTATTTCTTTTCTATCTCCTTTTGAAAACCTTGAATAGATGAAAATGTGATGATAAGAGATTGTAGAGCATTAATTAAATTAAAGAAACATCTGGATGATAAAATGTTCTAACTTTAAATATCAGTAGAGACAAGGAGAGGAGCAAAAGAAGACTTTTACATATTCATAAATGATCATCACTTTTAATTTTGAAATAAAACTTAAAATAAAACACTAGGTTGTTTTCTATTATACAAAATAAAGACTCTGAGAACACTGTCTGCCATCTACCTTTGGAGTTTTGGTAGATTTATTTTTTTTTTTTACATTTTAAACCACAACTGTTATCGAAATACTTTGTTAAGATGTTTCTCTGTTCTTCTCAGAATTTCATATATTGGTCTTTTCGAACTCACCGCATGTGCGTAGGAGCTGTAGGTGCTGAAAGGAAGGGCAATGGCTGGATTAAAGATGCCAAACTGCCCTACCATCTGCTGCATACGTCTGATGGTGCGCTCCTTGTCTGTGTCGGCAAACTTGACCACCAAGCTGGAGGAAGCACCCTGACGAAAGGGAAAAAACAAAAGAGGCTTTCCTGAAAATACCTCTCAAAACACCTGACCCAGTAAAGAAACACAATCTACATTACATGCATTCATTCTATTATTGTATTTTCGAACAGTTTTATATAAATGGTAATTGTATGAACAGTCTCAAAATACCATTAGGAGAGCATTTAGATTGTCTTTGTTTATAACCATTTATTTATTATGTTTTAGGCATACATTCTTATTAGCATAAACAACCAATATTAACTTCTTGATATTACTTTTCTTGATTTTTGTTCTTGGTGAAGGCCGGCTTCTAGTTGCACAATCTTTACTCATTTTTATGACCAAGGAGAGTTTTTTTAATCTGACATAGAATACTATAAAGCTATTAGATATAAAGGGGAAATATAATGCTTACTGAATGAACAACTCAGTAGGCAGATGGAAAACTAGGAAGCCTTTCTTCTTTCAATTGTAAAGTGACTTAAAGCAAAGCAGCTGTACTCTGTTCAAACCAAAGTTTCAATTTAACTCTACTTTCTACAGCTCAAACATAAAATATATGTGCAACTGCAGCTCCAGAAGGATAAATTTCATTGTTGTAATTTAACAATGCAGATGAATTGTTGTTTTCAAAGATGAAATAATCCTAAAACTGATAAATTTAGAACAGTTTTTTTTTCGGTGTACCAGTATGAATTTATTGTATATTTTCTCCAAAGTTAAAATTGTAAATTTTATACATTTTAACATATGTAACAGATGTATACTAAAATATGAAATGTTAGTATTTTATATTTAGTTGTCCGTGCCTGGATTTATGGATATACACCACAAGGTGTTGTATCTGCTTAGAACGGACATAAGTTGAAAGAAGAAATGTGAAACTATCAAAGGGGTGGCACTGATGAAACCCAGATGAAAAAGTGCAAAATAAAGAGGTCTTAATGATTATTTTTTTCCCCCATTTAGAAACATAAAGAATGTAACAATTGGTTACATTACCCCAAGCAGGTTTCATATATGCTCACACAGTTGTACCAACTAACAAGCTGAATATTTACTCATCAGAAACATGGAAATAGAGTGAATATATATTTTGTCACAAATATGGGCTTGGCTCTGGGTACTCAAGCTATACAATTAGGGAGTTGGTCTAAAGTTGACTGGTGTGGTTGATAGCTGATGGTTAATTGATAAGCTGCCATTTTCTTAAAAGACATGTCATGAAGAGGGTCTTTCCATGACATGACCATAAATTGTTTTACAATATGCCGAAGAGATATTTTTTTTTTCCAAATAAGTGTTTTTTAAGCCAAATTATAACATATATATATAATTATATATTGCCAAATTAAAACTTGTCATTTCAAGAAGCACATAGTTGTATTCCTATACTTCATATTAAAAGCTGTATTAAATACTGATTAAGTTAAAAAAAAACTATTTTGACACATAATTAAATGTAGATATACTCAAAATATCAGGATAAAATATAAAACAATTGTAGTACCCCATCAAGTGAGAGACAAAAATATTTAAAGACAGGGTATGTTGCTCAGACATACTGTCAGACTTTACTTCACACTTTGTGTCAATGATTTGGATGGTAATTGTAATATAGCTCTGTTTAGTGGGCTATCCACCAATCGTGGTGGGAGTAACACTTTGTACTTCTAAGCAGATGTGCTTCTGAGCTCCCAACTGTGCTCAGTTTTCAACCGTTCAAACAACACTGTTACCCTACCAAGAAGCTACCAATACTCAAGCATGCCATAAATTAGATACTGTTAGATCCCCTGTTGTAATTCATCCCTACTAGCTCAGAAATAGTATAATATTCAAGCCCATGTGACATGTATGACAATATTTGCCTGGTACTATACACTTAGAACTGAAATAAGACAATCCCCACAAAACAGGATTTGCAACAGGTAATTTTATGGTCGGCTTTTCCTATTGACAAAGGGGAGTCCAGTTTTCAAATTAAATGTTGTTCTTTAAAAGAACCCCACAATGTGAAGTTTTATTGCATCCCGTTTTTTACTGTCAGTGGATTCCGCTATGCATTCATTAGCAATCTTCATCCTTCATTGATAACTTTTAAATGATTGAAAGCTACTGTTGACCTTTAGTATGCTCCGCCTTCTTCCTGCCCTCTGAGCCCCAAACTGCCCAATTGATCCACATAAAAGGCCATAATATTACTCTTTTCTGACAGTTTAGAAAGGTTGCGTGTCAAGCATGATAAGAAGCCAAATGAAATTGATTCAAGACCATCAATAACAGCAGGTTGCTGCTGATATGCTGAAACTAAACAGTGGGTATTTGAGACTGGATGATATAGAGCATGAACAATGATGGACTGCAAAAATATCAGTCAGAAAGGTGCCCATAATGTACCAAGGCATGATTATAACAACATTCATTACAATTTTAATGATCCTTTCTGTGCATTTTGTCTATTACTAAGGTCTCCAGTTAATAAAGACATCCAGAGACAGGGAGAGATACTCAAAGACAGGCACTGGACCTTTTGACTGTAGCTTATAGATTTTATGCTCTTCTTTTCCCTTTCTCCTCACTTTGCTCAATATTCCCTCCCTCCCATTGCCCTCCTCTTGGCTTGCTCTGCTGAATCACAGGCTTAAAAAACTGCAGGTGTATGGTCAGCTGGTTAGTTGTCTCTTTGACTGCAGGTGAATGGTCAGCTGGTTAGTTGTCTCTTTGAATTAATCACTGATTTTCTATTTAGCTGAATGATTTACTCATTGGAATGTTATGTCATCTTTTAGACATAGGTAGTTATATTGTAGGAAATGCATTACCTATAACTCTTTCTATATTCATTTAAGATTAATTCATACTAGTTGGGCTCCAAGGATGAATGTAACTGCTAGTCCAAAAGGGGCATCAACCACCAAAGACATTTGTTTTAAAATAACCAATCTAAAAGTGATTAATGTGAATGTTACTCCATAAACCTTTAAAACATTGTTGCAATTGTAGTGGATGGATATTTGTGATACAGCAGAGGATTAATGACAATGAAGGTAAGTGTTGGTGTCTCACTGTTTATCTTCCTATATGAAGACGGACCAAGAACAGAACACGTAAAGGATTTCAAGACAATATACAGAAAGTATCTAATAGAAAAGAAACACAGTGCAAATATTCATCGGATGGCTTTTACAAACCACCATAGAGTTTTAAGATCTTTACATGCCTTTACAGTCACCTCACACAGTTATGTTGACTATAACACTACAGCTATAACTATAACTATCTTAGCTGTTCTTAGGACTGCGCTCTTCTGGACCGAGGCTTCAGAAGTTGTTCCTGGGATCTGCTGGAGCCACTCTCCCAGTTTGGGGGTCACTGCTCCGAGTGCTCCTATTACCACAGGGAT